>LUCH01000575.1:0-10358 GCA_013368495.1 Paragonimus heterotremus | reverse complement strand
TGAAGTATGCGTAAAGCTTGTATTGCAATATTTAACGTCAGCTATGAGAACCAGAAAGTTAGAGTAAAACGTTTCTACGAATGTGTATACAGTAATTACTGCTGAAATGTGAATTGAAAGAGTATTTCCAAACTTGACCCTGGAAATCACTCCAACCGCCGTCTCTATTATTTTGAACATTCTAATTGCACAAGGTAAGTTGTGGAATATCAAATGAAAATTCTAAAACTGAAGCCAGATTGTTCGGATTCAAAGCTTCGGAAAGTATTTTGAAGTTCCACATCAGCTGGTCAAACAAAAGCCTGTTGCGTATAGGCCTATTTGTGAACCACCAAATATGATCTAAAAACCATAATGGAAGCTATTCGAATGAACTAATGAATTAATGTACAGTTCTTTGTGTACTGTTGTAAGAGTGGCGCAGAAACATTACGTACAGTGACTATACCTTCTAGGTGAATCCATATTTTCTCGATATAAATTGAAAAGTGAAATTGAAAACTCCCGTAGGAAACATTGAGAACAGTTTCGCTTTCGGCGAACAGAACTGTCTTCGATAAATTCTTTTCTTAAGCTGGTACAATTGTATATCAAATCAAGAAACTGTAGCGAAACTTATTGATCAAAAATAGTATGACAGTAAAGCGACAGGGTAAAATACAAATATGACTTCATTGTGGCTGTGATCACAAGGCAGGTGGGTTTTGGAAAGTCAATGTTAACAACGGTAGGTAGTACCTATTATGCTGCAAGCCTTATCGTAATGTTCCACTCAAAACGGACAGTGCCACTTAATCTAAAAGATAATGTGCCTAACAATACTGCCTCATTTTTGATCTCTTCATTTGCCTGTTCCTGTGGTTCAGCATATATTGGTCACACCACTAAGCGTTTATCAGAAAGAATTCGTGAACACTGCCTGGTACCGTTTCGTTCCGGCACAACAAAGAACATTAACTCATCCATTGTGGCTCAAATATTCGACTGTAATCGACATACAGACAGATAAGGCGTTTCGCATCGTCTACCGTGCCCAGGCCGCCGAGTCACGAACTACCAAGTGGCATATCCTGTCTCTAACCGAAGCGGTCGCATTCCGATTGCATCATCCGAATTTGTATGTTCAAAAGCAGTTTGTTCACATCCTGGGGTTACCGTGGCCAAACATCTGCAGTCAACCCATGCGACAATTTGGTCCCGCCCCCCAGCTCACCCAAATAACACTGACTTCCCAAAACTCATCTGCCTTGTGATCATAACCACAACGAAGTCATGTTTGTGTTTTACCCTATTGTTTTACCCTCGTACTATTTTTGATCCATAGTTTTCCTTACAGTTTCTTGAGTTGACATATAATCGTACCAGCCTAAGATAAGAATTTATCGAAAACAGTTCTGTTCGCCGAAAGCAAAATAGTTCTCAAATTATATATATCCATATCGAGAAAAATTAACTTGATTAATTTAAAATTGCATACATATTGTACGAATCAAACGGGGGGAAATGTTATTGGAGTTGTATTAATCGCATAATGTTTGAGTTCAATTAGGAATAGCAAAATGGGCTACTAAACAGGAAATATTTCCCTGACAAAGTTTTATCCTGGTGATGATTAACAGCTTTACAGCAACAGGGAATTTTCACTCCAGATTTTCAGAAGTCAAGCGTCCAACAGCATGGTGGTATGTTTAGTTTGTGGCACTTGGACCCCTCCAAAACACCGGAGGTTATTTCCGCCGTTTTTCTTGAATTTAATTCAAAAGTCAAACAGCAAAAACGAAAGAAACCACCAAGTCGAAATAATTCCGCAGTTAAACCTACAATGTTTATTTCGAGATGATTGTTGTTTTCTAACTGTACGTCAGTCGTTCAGTATTAATTGTACAAAGTAGCCTCCTCATTTATAACAGGCCTCCGTTATTGTCATTCAAACTGAGGATCATTTTTCAAATCGTTTAGGATTCTAGAACTGCACCTGAGTATTTGGGAAACTTAACTAAACAACGTAAAGTGAACCGGATAGGAAATAAATATCAACCAGAAAAAGACCATTTGTGAGCACACAGTAACCAAAGTTCTCGTTCAAACCAGTTTCATCTTTACCTTTGTGCTCAAACCGAATATTGGCTTAAGTATAATGAGATAACTTGGTTTTTGTTTCTTGACGTGATTTGCTTAGTCCGTGTGATACTTCATAAACACGCACCATTCATTTCATCACTTTTCAACTAACCAACCAACAGCCGGCCTAAGTCTAACAATTTTAGCATGCTAAACTTCAATACTCAGAACAGTTGGTGACAGATTGGTACGTTGACGGCTAACTGATAATTCGTTATTTTTGTCAAGATATTCGCAGGAGAGCGCTTGTGGAAGTTTTATCTTTTATAACGAAGTGTCTTTCGAATTTCTAGACTTCCCGTAATGCATTTCAAGTTCGGGTTGTTTTCCAAACACATGAAGGCTTTAAATACACTTCTAAGCTCAGATTACCAGCGTTTCGCACCAAAGTTTCATTGTAAAGGGGATTTATGAACAGTTTTCGAACAACTGTGATCAAATCTATTGGAATGCAGAGGATTCATTCCAACGTGAGGAGTGTTCAACTTGGAATCGACCAACCCCTAAACTATCTTCAAATAATGTGGAATATTGCCTTATGATTTCAGTGAAATCGAGCATTCCTTCCTGTTTCGGAAGTCCTAATTGCGATGCAGTCGATTGGAGTCAACATAAAAGTTGTTGTCTCTTGTTGACTTAATCGGGTAATTTGACAAATTCATGCGAAAGTGGACGAGCGCTTAGACATGAGAATTCCATCGTGGCTAATATCCGTGTATTATTGCTGTGGTCAGCGCCGGTTACTTCTTTAAACTATGTCTGGAGTTCTAATCCTGGCAGTGACAAAAATGTGCCTTATGGACAAGTGTTAACAAGAGTAGAGCTTAAGTTTGGCGTTTCTTTTCAAATGATGCTGACGAGAAATTTTATCTAAGCGTGAAAGAGGTGATCAGCTGTGATTAGCGTACAACCTTAAATAAACGAGTAATTCAACTTGATGATTCCTAGTCAGATGAACTAGTCTGGTATAGAAACTAAAGCCACCTCACAAAACTTTTGAGGGTTCCCTTTACCACCCGATGTAAATCCTATGGATCACCATCCAAACCACATTAACAGAACATTTTCACTTCTACGGGGTTGCAGAAGACATTCTACCTGAGTGGGTTTTACTTGTATAGTGATAGAACGAACTACATTATGACACAAGACGTTCTAACAGGATGAAAACAAACGTTGGCTTTCTAACGCAAGTCAAGAAGCAAATATATGCAAACGCAAAACGAATAAACATTTGAAATCACATTCATATTGATTGTGTCGTTACTTTCTTGTTTAGTCCCATCCGCTTGTATTTTATCGGGCGATGTCGTGACGGACAGGTAAGTCATGGTAGCAATATGTTAGCAGAAGAACCCTCAAGTCATCGAACGTCGTCTAAACCAGTTAGCGCGGAATGTCGAATAAATTAAATATTCAGTCTGTGTCTGATGAGGCAAGTTTAGTGTCTGACTGGTGCACGATACTCCCCATAATTCACTTTGGCAGTTTATCTGAGCAACATTTCATGAGAACACCGTTTATTTGAGAATAACAAATTTACCCTCTAGAAGAAACCATCCTGAACCATAAAATAAGTCACAGCAGTAGATGATGAGGGTCGCTAGTTTAGAAAGTAAATCCTGGTGCATAATGGACAAGCTAACGTCTGACACCACGTGTATTTTTATTATAATATAAAGCTTATCGTCAATTCACATTTCAAGAGAAGCAATTGTACTGCTGACGCTATTTAGAAGATAAAACGGTGAAACGTTCGCCTTCCCCAGTGTGACGTCGTTCATGGCCTGGTATTTATTTGGTACTTTTGGTTAGTGTAAATGCAACGTGTACGTGCTATAAAAATCTAGGTTTAGGTAACAATTGGTCGTTTGGGATGAATGTGAAATTATCTGCAAACAATGACTAGACAAGCTAGGTAAAAAATTACTTTAAAATTTTCGATAAGACAAAAATTCCATTGTTACGCACCACATGAAACTTGTTAATAAGAGTGTATTTGGGGTGAAATGATGCCTCAGTACATAAACTCTACGCTCTGAAAACATCACTTCTGCCAGGGCTCTGTTGGATCGACTACCATCCAGTCTGTGATCTCTGAGGAGCGAATGCTCCAATAACAGATCCACACACCACGGTACGTATCTGTGTTATTGAGTTTCCTGGTAGTGCATTGCAGGAATCTAAGCGCAATCGCCCTCAAATCATTCATCAGAAGCGTACTGGAATGCTCCACTTAAATTCTGAAGACAACACAAATAGAAGCTTCTACTAGTTACCTCGTACGGTAAACTTTTCAACATAGATATGTATATTAAAAATAAGATGGAATACATAATTACTTAACGTGTTTACCAATGAATATCCTCAGAGTTGACAAATTCATCTGTGGGACTGTAGCCTAATCCTTCAGTTAAACAGTTCCAGCTCTCCTCACTTTACATTTTTTAGCGGTATATAGCCAAGTCAGTACCTCGTGCGGTGACAATCCTACACTGACTAACAAAGTTACCTCATGAGAACATGGTCAGTACTTAGATAAAAGACATGGCGAAAATATAAAACAATGGTGAGGTTTAAACTGTGAGAAAAGATTACGGATGATGGTGTGTGACTGAATACAAATGCCATCATACGTGAATGAAGTTTATCTAATGCGCTGTTGTGGTTATTTTCAATGAATTTAATGGACGTTTTTCAAACACCACATTAACGGCCCTGATGTTTTGTTACATTATCAGGGAATTTACTATTAATCACACGAGAGAGTAAATGGACTGCAAAGAAATAGAAATATTGATATAGGCTGAATAATTGTACATTTTTCGCATGGATTACCTAAAATAACAGCGATTATTTGAGACGGAATCAAGCAGTCGGGTTTGCTCGTTTACAATACAATCGCACAATTATTGACTGATATCGAGACGTAACAGGATTTTAAAATAACGAGACAAAAACAGATCGAACTCCGGGGGTTGAACTTCACAGGTACATTGGCCAGTCATTATTCAAGTCAGACATTAAATTCAGCTACATGTGGACAAATGCACTTTCTCGGGTTAAACCCGGATTCCGAGACTGTTTACATTGTCTACCAGTTTGTCACCCCACCTGAGATGAGCAGTTCGTTTTCTGTACCTCCGAACGAAAGACCAGTTACTGAGATGTACCAGTAATGCATGTGAGGCATGACTCAACATGATCTCACTAGACAGCGCGAGCTGACTTTCGCGACTTCAGCTGGACAGCGAACATGCTCTCTATCCATAAAATGCAGTATGTCTCCAGTTGAATCTCTACACTGCCGTCATCATGAAACCAGTCGATACCCTCCTGCTTATGCGTTATAAACCAAACCTCCGTGAATATAATTTACCCAGATTGACATACGCCTACCAAAATTAGGAACAGAACTAGATAGCTCTAACTACGACATAACTATTTTCGTTTTATTCAGATTTTCTGTTTCAGACTTAAGGTATTTTGCACCTGAGTGAACTAAACAAAATTATCCCACCTCTTCATAAAAATGGACTGTTAGTTTAATGTGCAAAGAATTGTCATATGGAAACTAGTTCCGATAAATATGTTCTTCGTGCGTCACCACAGTAACAGTGATTTGAAAGAAATAAACCCGTGTTTCACCGCAAACAGTGAAATTCGATCTGTTCATCGATTCTGTAGCTTGTGCCTCATGAAAGGAATTGAAAACCATGGATGGATAATTGTTTGCTGCACGGTTCCATCCACAAGTTTTAAGATAAAGTCTAACTGGAATCCGAGACGGTTAGAGAAGTATGAAAAACAAGTGGGGTTTTTGAACATTTGTGTCCAGGGGCCACTATAGTCTGTATTTACCCTGAGTTGAGCGGCATTCAAATTTGATTGGTAACTTTATCGTTACATCATGCTTTTAGTAAACAGGTTCCCAACAGAATAAAAATCGAGTCTTGCCCTGATTTAAACTTGTTAGTTCTGCACACAGTTGCAAAGCCGGACTCAACTTTAGTCACGCTTTCACGAGCTACGTTTGTCGGCAACTGCGCTGTCGACTTATCTGGGCACTCTGTCAGTTTTGTGCGTAAATTTACTTAGATTCTAGTCTTAGTGACAATTTACTGCTTTGTGTAAAGGTTGCTCAGACGCAGTATGTAGTGTTTTTCTCAACTTCCGCTTCACTGACAGGTAAGAGACACTAGTGCGACCACGTAACATTTCTTGTGAGAAAGTCTTGATGAATTTCCAAGAAATCACCGGCTGTTGCCATTCATTTAAGAAAACCTGTAATCTAGCTACGCAAATTTTTATTCCGAAAATATTGGTGAGCATTCACACATTGGTTATATTTAGTCAATTGGAATCTGCAAGAAAAGTAGTGGTTTGCACCGTCGCCACACCACTATATATACGAATGACGCGGAAAAGCGGATATCGTACTACTGGAATACGTTTAATTCATTTATGGGTCAACTTCATGGCAATCAACTGATTGCCACCAATTACACTCATCGTACCGTTAAACATAATGAACGTTTTGTCTGATGCTAACGAACGTGGAACGTACAATGTTGCGCATCGTATTTTTGGTTGAACACTTCACGCACGGCAACAAAATGAGACACATTTCGCCTGCAACATTTTCACATCACCTATCTGGAAAGTGCCGGCAAATCTGTTAACAAAATAGTGCATTCAGTTGGGACACATTCGTTTTGACGAAACATGTTCGATGGTTATGCATTTCAGGACAGTAACTATCTAAGAAGTTGTTTCCTTTCATTATACCGACTTTCATTAGCCATTTTTATCCAGAAGCAAATTTGCCCCACTCTTCTTGTTGTCAAAAACAACCTCACTTGCTGCAGGCTTTCACAGAAAATCTACTTGGACTGCTAGAGGTGGTGTGGATATTTTCTACCATAAAAGCTGGCGACAATCGTTCAACGTATAACGTAGTACAGATTCTCCTGAGACGATGTAAAATTCAACTACGACAAAGCTTACAAATTGGTTTATTCAGCGACATTCTTCTTTCTACTAAGCTGAAAAAGCGTCCGTGTTCATACACCAAGACTTGAAAATAGGTAAGCGGAGCACTTTGGGAACATAACATTGGTCTTTTTAGGTTTGTTTCTCATACAGGAACACAGAAGCCAACTCATAAACTGTTTTTTTTAAAGGTATTGTGCAATACGAATTCAAGTTGGGGGGAAACTGCGCTACACGTTTTTAGAACAATATTCCGGCTCAGTCTAACATGTCACCCAATACTGTTGCCTGCTGAAATGCAAATTTAATATCTAATTTACCGTATATGTAGTGATGATTATTCTGCAAATCAGTTTTCACTCCATAATTCCTAAAATTTAATTTTATTCAGTCTTCCAGTATAAGTTTTTATAACCAAACGCAGAATTGGCGATACCCTCAATCTTTATGAAAGTTTTATAATTCCACTGCATTCACCATAATGATACAAATGCAAATGATTCCAACCTAAACTGATTAAGAAATCCTGCTTTGGTAGTCAGTCGGCTAGATGATTTGGTGGATTTCACAAGACAGTTGGTTGGGTGGGTAACTAGGTCCAAATATGAACCGTCTGGGCATCTGGCCTGTCTTCGTATCTCTGCTGGTAGAGCATTTGCCGCGTTTGGGTATGTTGTTTCTGTCGCCGCTTCGAATCCAGTCGAAGTTCAGATTCTTCGCAAAGTGGTATCTTCTGAATTTTCAAATCTACCATATTGACACTTACAAGCTCACATCTCGCCACGTAGTAAAGAAACGTTAAGAAGTTGTCTGCTACACTCGTTTTTGTCAAATTACCATCATCAAACTGGACTCATAAGGATTTCAAATTGTGTGCTTTATTCAACATCGGTAACTCAACAGAGAGAGAAACTACACATAGAAGAATAGTAGTTTTTTGTCCGCACCAAAAGACCACTCATAGTGATGCATGCAACTAGCACAAACCAACAGCGAACCCCTGACTGTATTATACTGCGATAAAATGTTTAAATATCATGTGTGCGTATTTCTTGATGAAGTACTTGTGCAGCAAAGAAGGTTTCAGCTCACATTTCACATTCTAATGGTTAACAGTAGACTGTGCCTGTGTATAAACCCTACATAAGCACATAAATCTTTACGGTCAACTGAAAGCTCATGTTTAAAATAAAAACTAGTCATCTTAATTAATTTGCGTTAATGTCAGTTCATTTTGTTCACGTATCTTCTGTTACTTTACGTCCAATCAGCGGCTTTTGTAGAGGAAATGATATCGAACAAGTAACCCGCACGTTTCCGTTATTAACTCCCACCGAATTAACCGAATTAATCCATTTCGGTTGAATGCACAGAAAAGGCGTTTGGCAGCTCCTGATATTTACGACACAACGACTTTGCTGTTGTCAAGTGCATAGAATCTTAAAGTAGATTAGTGTAAACTTATTAAATGTACAATGGGGGCTGGAGCGATTGTTAAACTTGCTAGAAACTAACTTTGAAAGACCACCATAAGGAACACAACGCAAACATCAGATCTA
Organism: Paragonimus heterotremus; assembly: GCA_013368495.1. Taxonomy (NCBI): domain Eukaryota; kingdom Metazoa; phylum Platyhelminthes; class Trematoda; order Plagiorchiida; family Troglotrematidae; genus Paragonimus; species Paragonimus heterotremus. The sequence continues at coordinate 1,686 of LUCH01000575.1, read as the reverse complement.
AAACTGAAACCCCTAAATACCCAATCACGAAAACCTGCAGCACTAATTAATACCGATTGAGTTATTCCAAAAAACTATCAGTCTTTTCTGATGTTCATTCTGAAAAGTAAAGTGCATCTTTCCACTGGTGGATACACTGACAAAATAGTCAAGTATTTTTTATTTCCATTGTCCCAGAGGACACGGGAGACCCGTGTGCATGTGCACAAACAACAGTTAGAACTGTTCAGACAGTAAAACAGCATGTTTCATTACTAACCGCCGAAGCAGGGCTTCTGTATGTTGTTCTCACACTATATAATTTGCAGAAATGTGTACAGCGACCACCTATTGAACATAATTAGTACAACTTTGTGATTTAACTGGTGAAAACTATTCCATTCGACTCGTAGGTATAGTTTCAAGGGTACCCTACTACCAAACTAATGAACCGTAATCTTTGTGCCTGACGAACAAACCATAAGTATGCTGTTCGAACGTAAATTTTAATAAAATTTCGTTGGCATGCAACGCCCAACGTGATTAAAACAAAAACTTGTTTTATGGTGAAACAACACTGTTGAACAACTGGCAGCGAAAACGTCAGTCAAGCTTACCTTCATCGAACAGATACAGGTTGGTGATTTGGTAGCTGACTGACAAAACGTAACAGCACATGAATACATAACAGGAAGATTTTACCCAACACAGTTGTGTGTCTAAAAGTGTGCTTCGTAAGATGTGTGTTTAGACCTGTTCTACGATAATCCAATCTACACAGTCTCATAAGCGAAAATATGTCTTGGTGAATTTGCTTGTAGAACATAAGGAAAATACAATGAAAAGTGAGAAATACAAATATGCCCGTTGATTTGTTTCAGAAATGAACCAAGCTACAACTGAATTATTTCGGTTTGTATACACTATTTTGTTTCAATCGCACACACAATATGTGATACACAGCTACACACTGGGGCAAATTTGGGTGAACTGTGTTGGCATTATTTAGCCTCCATGGCGCACTGCAAAACCTGCACATTCCAGTTCATTCACTCACATTCCAGCACAAAGTCTCTGGAGCTATACGTAAACAAAACTGTAAAGAATCAGTAATCTAATCTGCAGTCTGGTGCGTCCAAAGAATGTTTTTTACAACCGCATTTATTTAAGCTGGTCAGACTGTGATATTTTAAATTCACACAGGCGAACATTCGTGACTACCAGTGCATAGTGGTCTGGTTTCACAGCACCGACTTCTGATCCCTGTTCTTTCTTTGCGTGTATGCAAACGGTAAAGGGGGATGAAACGATGTTTAGCTTTAAAGGAAAGTTTACAACTTATATTTTAAACGGTATATGGTCGAGGTGGAGGACAAAAATTGGGTACATACAAGAAATTACTGGTTGGTTGGGGAGATGGGAAATTTACTTTGAAAGTTCTGACTTCCAACAGTTCGTAAACTAAACACAGGCAGCTGTTCACATCGTGCACTTAAAGAATGATGCAAATGGACATTTTGAAGATAACAAGAGTTAGTTCATTTAGGAAACGTTACAATAATGTGGACCGTTTGGGGCGCGTTTACGAAAAGTTATCGAAAATGACAGGGTTAGTCAAATGTAAGTAATACAAACTGTTAACTTTTGTTCAATTAACATAGGCACGTTATCATTTGCGCCAATGTTTCTATTAGGTGCAAACCGTTG
>LUCH01000574.1:103270-190774 GCA_013368495.1 Paragonimus heterotremus | reverse complement strand
CGCATTGTGAATAACAGCTCCTACGCGAGCGCCCTGCAGGCTGATATTAATGCACTTTACAACTGGTCTAAATCTAACTCCATCAAGCTCAATACCAGCGAGTGCAAAGTCATGCATATCAGGCGCAAGGACAATTCCCCTTATTCCCTCGGTGGAGTTCTGCTCCAAATCACAGACAGAGAAAAAGACCTTGACACTGTTGCGAAACACAACCTGTCGAGTTCTCCTAATACTGAGGCCAGTGCCAAGAAAGCCAATAGCGTACTAGCGCTTCTGAAGCGTTTGTTTGGGAAATTTGAGCGATCGTGTTTCAACCACCTGTATATCAGCTTTGTTCGTCCTCACCTCGAACAGGGAACCCTTGTTTAGCCTCCTCATTTACAAAAGGACAAACTGATTCTGGAAACTGTTCAGAAGCATGCGACGAAAGCAGTCCGTGGGTTGGTTGCAAAGCTCTACACTGGGCGGCTTCGCGAGCTTAATCTCTTCTCTATGGAATACCGCAGACAGGGAGGTGACCTAATTTTGGAGTTCATGATTATAAAGACCCCCAACCATCCATGCAGATCCCTGACCACCTGTGATGATACTAGCTTACTCAGAGGGCATTCATTAAAAATAAAATGTCAATATAGCAGACTCGAGCTAAGGCACAGTTTCTTCTCGATTCACGTGTGCAAAGCCTGGAATTCCCTGCAAGAACATATTGTGAACGCCACGACAGTCGTTGCATTCAAATTTCGTCTGGATTGCTACTCCAGCACTTAATCAAAATCCCGGCATTTTATTCTGTACACAGCCACGTATGAACGGTCGCCTGTTGAATAGTTCACACCTGATTATGTATGTGCATCTAGCTGTAGAATTGCGTGTTTAACAATAATAGGAGTGCACTTATTAGCTTGTTTATTTATTTATTTATTCCCCGTTGTAGCCCTTGATACAATCAAGAGTAGTTGCGACGTGCAACTACCCCTCTGGTACAGAGATTCCTGGCCTGGAGAATCAGAACCCTCAAAAGCCGTGGCTTTCTACTTCCATCTGTCACCCACTGAACCCATTGACACTTGTTTGAATCCTGAAGGTCAACTGGAATTTCCGTTGACATTCGTCCTCTCTGGTGGGTGCCGTGCTGTTGTGCTGAAGGTTCTCTGACGTCCAGTTCCCTAGCCCTCTTAATCGTTGCGCTGAAGTCCGCTTGTTTGTTTGCAGATTCACCGTCTTCTCACTGTGACTTCCGATCCGCGTTAATATAAGGCTGAGGAAACGTTGAGTGTACCAACCTCGGGACTGACATCGCAAAAGACCGTTAAGCTAATTCCTGCAAACGCCATAATTGCCGCCGGAAGACCTTGAATATTCGTAACTGGCGTTGGTGGTTTCATGAATATTGTCCATCCTTGATGGTTGTAATCCTCGACTCAAATCGTTGGTTTGTATCGAGATTTGTTGTAGTTCATTCTCCCACTACAAATCGCTGAGTCCGACGTTAATGTTTCTTACTCGCCTTACTTCGATTATTTTTCTACTTCCGAAATTTGTCCATGCTGTGTTGGATTTGACAATGACTCCGTTGAGATATTCATCATTATTCGACTCCCCACATTTTGTATTTCTAAATCCCCATTTGTAGTTTGGACAGGTCGAAGCCATATTCACTGCTCGTGGGGTTAAATTGCAGTCCATGGTGCATTCATATGTAGTTCAGTCCATCCCAACGGAAACTGCTGAGAGAGTTTTTGGCCTTGGCCTTCAAATACTCTCTGAACACCTGGATGACAATTTAACAGACATCCTAATAAATAGAACTGGACTGCCGGAGCGGAAGAAATTAGACTAGCCGTCTTCCAACATATAGCAATGGGATTGCATATTATCTTTACTTTTTGGAATAAGGGTCACCTCTCTTGAAGATAAGCTTAGAAAACGCGGCTTATTTTCTCTTGCTTGGAATGTTTTTAAAGGCGACCTTACAGAAAGGTGCGAGATTTTCAAATGAATATTTGTAGTTGGGGCGGAACCTCTGTTCGAACCTTATACACCTTCACATCTTTCGAGTCATAATCTTATACTGAAGGAGGCGAGACGTGCTACATGTACTCAGGAAATCTGAAAATGTCGTACATTTTGAGAATATCCGTGAAAAGATGGCTCAATGAAAGGATAGAACACAGGATTCATATGAATATATTGCAGAATAGAAAACAGTATTCAGGACTGCGCAGAAAAAGACAAAAGATCTCGACTATCTGAGTTGGGGGTTGCAATTAGTTTATTCAGCTTCTTCGTTTAATTGTAGCTTGCGCTGACTTGTCCATGGACTGTGGTGTGAGTGATTCCGCGGTTTGAGAAACCATATAGAGATGATTACGTCAACGAAGTAATTACAGAGGGACCAAAATGGAGAAGGCGGAACCACGCTTGTGTCTAGTTATAACAAAAACAATACAAAATGATAAAGTATTCTAATGGTAACACGTTAGATATACTTGCATAAGCACCACCGTGTTTTAAAGAACATGTTCTGAACATGCATGTACGTACACCTGTTTCATGAACTGTGACTTATGGCATTTGGATGCATGTCATGTTCCCTAAGTAAATCTGAGATTCCTACATTTGTTGGATGGTCGGTGATTATTTAACATTGCGCCGTACTCTTCTACTTGGGAGGACAAACCACAGTGAAATATTGTATACCAGGGGCTAGTTTCGGCTCATTTGGAACAACGAACCACAGATCAATGTACTTTTATCTTTCGGCGGAAGGAGTTTAACTGTTATACTGGTGTAGCCAAACACTATGATTACCGTATTGTCGTCACTCCAAATTTACAACGGAATCAGATTGAATCCTCACTAATTCCGACAGGGTTCAATGACTGAGCGAATGGTGACAAAACATTTTTCACGAACAGCATACAATTTGTTACGTCATGTCACAGCCCGTTAACACGAAAATCCCTGCTACACTGCTCCTATATTAAGCGGTAAGATTTCACTATTTACTAGTTATTTCGCTATCAAAACGGACGACAGTACGATGCCTCAAAAATCGTTTCCATCTGGACTATGTGGAATGTGAATGAAACATATGTAGGGGCTGTAATGCCGGTGCACTCCACCATCCAATTGGAGTGTAGGCGTTATTTGTTTTGTACACAAAAGTGCTCAGCAATCAAATTGTATGATTGCACCTGAAACGAAACAGTGATGCAAGCATACATAATATCTACCGCGCTGAACTGTCATCGATAATCCGACGAGTGAGTACAGTCTAGACTCAACCGTTTTTCAGATTCAAGTCACCTAAACTGAAACATGACCAATTATATTGCACCGTCCTCAACTGTCCCACGGGTTAACTTGAACAGAAACGACGGCAATGTGGTCTGTCGAGCTTAGTTATTATTGCTGTCTTATAAATTCATTCCAAACCTTAGAAACCTTCACGTAACCAAGGTCCATCGTCGTTAATTCGAAATTAGATGTGTCACTACTTCTATGATCACACCGTTGGAACTAAACACCGCTAAGCTAAAAGAGTTATTGATCTATATGGAGCAAAACGATAGGACAGATTTCTGTACCAAATTTGCGTATTAGCTAATCAGATTCGGATGAAAGTGATAGACCCATACAGTTTTTGATTAAGTTGATGTTGACTGGGACTTACCAAACACCGCACACAGATTAAATATCGGCCAAAAAATTAGTAAAAACGCTGCTTAACTTTGTACAGTTGCTGACTGATGACAGTCTCACATTCCAAAAGTGGCTTTGTCTCACTGTTCACAAACCTAAAAATTAAACTTAGTTGGAAACTTCAGTGTTGCGCTTAGGTTCTAACGCCATCGGAGTATCTCGCTCTATTTGAACCTGCCAGTTGTCTCCATAATTATGTGATACATACGACTACTGATTAATGAAAAGATTTGACGGACCCAGTTTTTACAGCCAATTGTGAGTTTCACTCAAACACAAGGAAGTAAAATGAACGGGTCATTTATGATGTTTCTTGGGGCCCACTGTCAAACCGACACTCCACAATCGGTCCTGTTCTCGTTTGGATTCATCGGGCAAGATAGTCTTTACAGGGTATCGAAACGGCTAACTCTCGCGTTACTAGGCAATATTTCTGTCCGCTCGGCCAACGCTTCCATAAGTATCGCTTGTGATGAGGATGACGGACTGCGTCCATCTACACCCATGAAGTGAAAGCAATCATTAACTCAATTTCGTGCAAACTTTCCGTCATAAGCAATGTGGAACTGGTAGGCGGGTGGAAGAGAGGGTTGTCTCGACGTCCGGCACAATCGTTTCAGTCCACCGTTCGGGCTGTCTCTGCCTGACGAGTCGAAACAAGGGCGGGACCGGTCATGGAGTATCGGTTCAAGGATGAGCTTCGAAAATTATCAAAAGCGCCATCTCCAGCTTTTGGGACCGTAGCTAGCAGGAACCGGCAGTTCGGGGTGGACTGTGGCCATCCGCAATAATCAAAGACCCAGCACCATTTACTTGTCATTCATGGTCTCCCTATTATTGGGTGCAAGCGATATTTTCGGAGAATTCGTCAAAACGGTTTTTTAACTTTCCTGCTCGCAATCATTTGTATTAAGGGTGCAATGTGCCCGAAAACCAATAATGAGCTTTATTTAAAATGAGAATTAGCTTTTATAACGAACCACTTTTTATGTTTTTGGCTGGCTTTCAGATCCTGATTGCAAACGAACGTTTATAAACATATTAAGTTACGCTATTCCAGCTAGCTATGCTTATTTCGCCGCAATAGATGACACGACACAAAATTAGGTTGCCTGTAGTTGTCTCAGTCGTTGTCTTCGTGGCAGCTGCCTCACTTTGTAGTCTTTGCGGTCGTAATTGTGACTGGAATGAAGAATCGACGGTAGAGTCCCGCTGATGAAATGTTACAGACAGCAGAGTGTATCCTAGCTGATACAGATTTGACTGAAATTAGACTTCAGCGTGCCTTCATATGAAACAACAGACTATTTTGATATAAGTTGAACGCCACTCGCAGTTGACCGCAACCTTCACATTCCTACAGTCTTTCCAACCAGTCTCATAAGAAAAGAAGCTCTGTACACAAACTTGATGCTTATCGGAGCTTTTCAGTAGTGTTTGTTCTTGACACAGGTGAGTTTTATGGTATGACTGGAAGTACTAGGACAGTTGCCGCATCACCTCTCGAGGCAATCAGGCAATTTCGGCGATGCTTGCAAGCAGATAACTGCATAAGCTTTTTTGGTCATTCGTAGTGTGAGACCACAGAGGAGGTGGTAAACACGGTCGCCTCGTGAAATCGTGACCGGAATTCAAGTCCCGGCCATGGAGCGATCGGGCCCTAATGATGAACTCCCGTAAGAGTGAAACCGGAGACTAGTGATGTTTCCCAGAGACCTCTGGGACTGCGAAGCTGAAACCAAATGTGTGTGATGCTCGGTTTATACCAGTCTTACTAAGTAGTAGCAATTAATTTCACTTTAGTGCCAACAGAAGAAGGCGATAGAATCTATTTGACGCAGTGCTATCACAAAAGTGGATCTGACAGGTTTGTAGTAATCGAACTGTAAGGTACGCTTAAGCGTCCGATAAAGGACGACCTTTGCTGTCTAACTGGTACGTTCTCAGATCACACGCGCGCCTATATCTGTGAACCGGATTTCCAATTTAAAACACAGTGGTAGTGTCGAGTTAAACGCCGTGTGCACTTCTGCCTGGTTTTGTGCGTGTGTGTCACGATTTCTGTCATGAGATTTTGCCCGCCATTTACTGCCCGTTGGTCCGATTTCATTACGTAATGGCTCGTCTGGTCGTTCGTGTTGTGTGCAATTCACCTGTTGTTGGCTTTTGGTCAAGTCTTACCACCGCGTCTAGATATTTCACCCAGTGTTGGGTAATTCACGTCTCTGATTCGGTCATCCATCACACTAAGCTAGGAAACAGCTGAACCATTACTGGCAGTTGGCTTCCATCAGATCAAGTTTTGTTTAAAACATTTAATTTCATCAAGACAACGTCACTAGTTGTTTCAAAAGGAATCTAGTTTCTGAATGTCCGGGTTCCGATGGAATTCGAACCAGTGACAGGAGCTGTGTGCTTCCACACAGCAGATACTTTACAAAAACAACGCCAGAAGCCCGGAAATTTCGCATCTAGACTCAGTTACCAGTTGTGTTGTTAGCGGGGTAAAGCTTATGTCTCAGAAATGTACGGCTGAATGTCAACTTGCCGAAAAGCGGGATTCATCAAACATTCGCTCAACAAATCAACTTTAATTCATTAGACCGACACCCTTTTCATAAAATTTTGCCTCCGACTGTTCTAATAGTCCTGTCATTAATAACAAGTTGCCTGAGTGCCCGCTTCAATAGCGGTATCCTTCTTTTCACATCCGGTATTAAATTAGTTATGCAAGTTCTGTGCAGGCATTCTTTTCTGCACGGTAAGTAACTCTTCAGAAACGACAGATTCGAATTGTTACACATTTATTATATTCACCTATTGAACACTTGTTTGGTCGGGTGTGTCTGCAAGTTAGGCCAAATGACCTAAGACGTGTGAACTAGAACTGTTTGGTGTTGACAATCTATGAAACCCATCTGCATATTTAGCTTTTTGCTGATAACCGAAGAGTTTGCGTCATTCACTTGTAATGTTACCGGATGACTGAATGACTAAACGCGTCAAAGTAGACTCTCTTTTTATTCTATCTGCTTTTATTGTGTGGGTGTACTGTCTGTTTCAGTGGGGTGGTTGTATTGGTCGGCAATGACAAACAACAACCATATTCGTGTCACTGGTGAGTAGTATGGCAAAACTGTCAATCACGAAGCGATCCATTTGTGAACAATCCGGGTTTGGGCTGGATTCGAACAGGTGAGCGTAACCACCTACTCCTATTGCGGTAGAATGAAATCGGAGTTCATTGGTTCTGTGACACTTTGGATATTAAAATTTTGAGCATTTGATGAAAGTTGTTTGGTTCTTTTGGTTGTTAACTCACCCTTCTGTCGATGGAAATCAGTGCGATCGATCGGAAACTTAAATTCAAGTATACAAGAATTTGTAGCGGTAATTTTCATTATGTGATTTTGATGATTTCCGCAGCTAAACATCTCTGTATGGTTCTAGTTAAAGGGATATTATCTGGATCGATTTCGTAAGGTCTATCTATCACATGAGAGACAGTTGTGAGATCTCTAAGTATGATTAACTTTTCAAAATTAGCACGAGAGCATTTCACAGCCCACTTCTGATGCATATTCATCCTAGTTTTGTGCATCACATAGTCTATCTACTTTATCCGAAGTATTGACTGTACCACAGCTTTAACTAACATTTCTGTGAATTTTACCCACGTTTGTTAACTTCGTGTCAATATATCGAGTCAAATCTTGCTTGCTTTAACTATACCTAAGTCTGTAATTGATACGGAGAAGCTCCGTAATCAGAACTGAAACGTCTGCACTGGAAATTACTTTTTGTTAAACACGACTTATGTGCGAACCATCAGATGAAAATTTACACTTGTTTGCCAGGCATAATAATATTGGTTGATAGTCACCTATAGAAATACACCAAACCAAAAAACAACCCCCATACGACGGTAAAAATTCGCAAACTATTTGAATGCGCCCGTGTCACACATCTGTCCCAAAGCGATTGGCGCTTTTTATAGATGGCCAAAAATATCACTTACAATAAGACATCACTGACCTAGGTTGCACGAGTCAAATGTACACTCAGAAGGGTCGACTGTGATGGCTTTGCATTTGCCCATTAGTTTGATCGGAGTTATCTGCTCGTTTCTGCGATTTTCCGTAGGCTCTCGTAACCAGAGGAGTAGAGCGACCAAGTCCGGAAAGAGAGGGATTATTGAACTGGTCTTTTGAAGAAGGATTTTGCAGGTTCTGTTTAACAGCCAATGTTGATCCTCCACTTTCGCGAGAATTGTGTGATAAACGATTTACAGCTGGGCGAGGGGAAGGCACTTCTTTCGACAAACACGATCGGGATTCTACATAATCATTCTCTGTCGAATTGCTATGGAGCGGAGTAAAGATAGAACTTATGTTGAGAAACCAACAAAAATAATAAATATGTATGTACAGTAGAATCCTCTCTGTGTTATACTTCGGTTTTCGCACGACAAACCCAGAAAGCATCAAGCCCAAAGTTGAGAAGTACTGTTAGCAACGTTACTGGTTTCTGTTATTGCAGGCGACTGAACATGTTTTGCCCTAGAAGTTAAAATTTCGCTTGAAGTTCGGTCAAAATTGGCGTGAAGTTAACAAACTGTCTATTGTATCAGACAAAATTTTTCTCAAAAATGATGATATAAGCTTCGATAAGCGAACGAATTCCTGGTGTAAGTGGTTAACTAGAGAGGCAAATCAGATTCAGCAGGTAACCGGAAAAACAACTCAGTGATCTGTGACCAGATGGACATCTCCGGTTATGAGATATTTACAAATAAGCCGGTGGAGCCGTGACTGTCAAAAACGTACGAAAATAACTAGCTGAAGTGAAAATGGGCGCAGAGGAGTAAACACTGAGACATGCAACGTACTTATCTAGGAGGAATGTTATTGCAGAGCAGTACATATTAGAAATTTGGTCTAAATGGTAACCTATTGCAGTTAAAATGTCTGCATTTCGTGTTCAGGCCAACGGCGGAAAAACGTTTTGCACCCTGAGTGTGATAGGCATTAGCAAATTTAAAGACATTTAAATAAAGGGTGAGCCCAGTAACAAGTTCAAACAGTAAAACCACTGAATTTCTTCCAGAATATACTCGGAGTCATACATGGATTAAGTTGTCATATCAAATAAACTAACTCGATAAGACATATGTATGCAGTACAGCTCATAGTGAAACAGGTAAACAGTGTCACGGCCCAGTGAATACTTGAGTCTGGCACAAGTCATTTGAGGTAGTACTGAAGGTTGTCGTTCGATTACGTTTTTCGACAGGTAAAAATGTTATTTCTTGAAACAACTTTTATGATGCCTCATCACTAAGAAATTCATCAGTGGTAAGATGGATTGCTGATTTTTACAGCCGAAACCTACTTTATGTAAAGGTGGCACAAATTGTGTAACGGAAGTGATTTTTATTATTCCCGTGTAATTGTCGACTGCGACAGGACTCAATGAAGTACCTCAGTAAATCATGGTTCGTCGTTGATCGCATAAACGTGTTTTCTAACAGTGGCTTTTCTGCACTACTTGCAGATGTTTACCGTTAAACTTAGTTTAATTATTTTGGGTATATCAGGATACTATCATCAGTAGCTAATGTGAGTGCATTCAAACTTTCAAGGTGTATGGAGCAGAGCTGATTGACGCTCACTTTTTAACAATTATTCAGCTGTGATTCTCCAACTACCCAGTACTGAAGCCAGCGGAGGTTGCTGCAGGTGCTACTGAAGTTTCTTATGAAGGGCCTGTATATCGTCCTTTAGATGGTTGACCATATTGTAGTAGTTTCTATTTGATTTCAAAGAGATCAAGAATATGAATGGATCCTAGGCAGGATAATTCACACAGTCTTGTCATGTAATTTCTGTTCACATTGCACAGCTGCTACTTTACATAAGGATCATTGCAGTTTCATCGAATTCTCGGAAAACATATTTTCATCATTATTAAAGATGAGACTAACGCACATTAGACGCCAGTTAAGGTTCCATCACTGCTTTGGGATTTATAAAGCAACGCGAGAGTACAAAGGATTCAAACTTGATTGTTATTTTGTGTTGCTGTTCCAGCGTACTTTTATAAACACACAAGTATACGCACTGGTGAATGCACGGGTATGACCCCATCAGTGCAGTTAGACGTCACTGTTCTTGGTCATTAAGATGGCATTGCCGTCACACTCATTAATAAGAAACCTCTGGTTAAAATCATTATCTTTGCCAGACGAAGTGTTTAATACTAATAAATAGCTCTCTAGAGGAAGACTGCAAATTAACTATGCTCAAATGAAGTTGGTTATGAAACAACCAATTAAGGACAAGTAAGATGTCTCCAACCGAAACATTTCGATCGCTCTCGTTAGTTGCCCCACAGGGTTTGTGGTAGGTAAGTTTGCAAAGATATATATGAGCGTGAAACAGGAATGACCCGTTTATCTCAACCGGGATGGCAGCCAGAGGTCTGATTACATCATAGACCTGTGCATTCAGTGTTGCAACACAAGAGTGAAGAATTTACCACACACATTATACACGGCCTTTAGAATGTCATATGAACTACGTACAACACAGTCAACCTAAGACCAATTTGTGATATAACAAAGATATATAGCTTACCGCAAGTAGTCCTAGGCCACCCAGTTGTCGTCTCTAAGAGTATTTACCAAGTTATTGACATTCTGAACTTAAACCTATCGTCAGAACGATTAGGACACTTGAGAAGCATACATTGAAACGCTTCCACAAGATTAGCGTCTTTTGACAATAGCTTGTTAGGCACATGACCAAACTCTTCAGTAGCGGCTGACTGGACATTAACCATGCCTTTGTGTCAGCTCTGTGAATACCACAAGCATCTGACACCAAAAGTCCATACTTGACGATTCCACTGCGTACCTTATGAACAAGATGCCTCAGGGTTCACAAGAACTCAGGGTAACGAACGAGTTATATTCTACTGGTCAACTGCACTAAGACCAAAACACAATTATACCGTTTTCTTGAAAACTAAAACAAGCAAAATGTAAATGTATGAACAAATGTAAACAATACTCATAAGATAAAATACAAATCTGTAACACAATTTAGCAGCACCTAGTTTACCAAGTGCAGTAAAACAATATCATTTACGTCAACCTAATTAGAAGCTTCTGAAAGTGGGGTAATCTATAGGACTCAACCGAACTGCAAGTAACGTGTGCTTGCCCAAGATGGTATTAAAAACCAACCAGATTACGGCGCATGTGACAGCCGAACCTCGGTGATAACACCCATCCAAGATAAGACTGAGTGGTGACGTCATTAGAGCAATAAACGCAATTCATTATGTAGCTTTCATTTTACAATTTCAGAAAATGTATCCCGGACCGTAAACTGCTGAATATAAAGTAAACATTCATAACAAATTTCCGTCAAAGTTTATTTTAAGGTGTAGAGAAGTCTAAGTTTAGTGCTCTGACAGCCAGTATGTTACATAACCTATGTGGAATTTTCATTGTCATTAATCAACGTTTCTCAACAAATGTCATGCCTGTATACTAACCATCGAAACTACTTGTCTGTAATGCCCTGGGGCCTTCCATCTGTATCTTTTCAATAAAGTACTGCGCTCTTTCTTGTCAACAGGGTTTAAGATATCATTTTCACAAGTTTCGGGGGTAGCTAACTTTCTTCCCCTCAGCTCAAGGACAGTCTAGAGTAAATGAAACAGCTTCGTTCTTTTGGTGACCTTCTTGTTTGAGAGATGGCACTAACTGACCTATCCATTTGTCTAATTGGACAGTATCACTTTAGGAAAACTTGTGAATTTTTTGTGCTATTTGTGATCAGGCGCACTTGTTGGTGACCACTTGAGTATTGCAAGGCTATCGCATTGTATATCAACTGCACACGTGTTGGGAGTCATCCAGTTAATCACACACAACATACATGGATCATCTAGGAGCCACACAATTTCCACCTGTACACGGGCAATAACACGTCATGATGTAAGTGAGGTTAATGAATGCTGATCGCTCTCTGTTGACTGTCTGCTAGGATGGCCCATCAGTAGCCGTGACGTCTCTTCATAGCCAGCAAACAACACTCAGGATTTAACAACCACTCAGTTCAACTGCGGTTTTTTGACATTTACGTACGGCCGTGACATGTTGCAGGCTAGCTGGCTCCTCATGCCTTGCCTAGACTCTGGGGGTGCTACAAAAATTGTTTTAGGTTGACCGCTTCTGGAGGACGACTCAGTTCGCCTAGCGATGCTATTGCCAAGTTGGGTTAGGTTTTACTGATTTATATGCCTTGAGAGTGCCGCTTATAACGGAGCGCCACCAGTGGATCGTGAATCTGTGAATAACAAAGAGTCGCTTTGTTACTGAATTCTGACTATCGTGGGCAGATGGTCAGAAAAAGTGATTTGATCACGTCTGGGGTCAGATCGATGTCGTTTCCATCTTCACCAACAATCGGTCAATACATCTTGTACTAAAAAGATTGCACCTCATCATTTCTAAATAACGTTCACTGATTTGAAGTCTGGAAGCAGAAATCAGAAGAAGAAAACTGCGGAATGATATCATTTCTTACACTCCCATCAGCCACAAACGTGCAATCTGTAATGCAAAACAAACTGAGTGAATCATATTAAGTCAGAACAATGAACAGAACCGAAACACCACATCATGTGATCAAAGTCAATTAAAGCCCTGACAGCTTTAACACTACAACCGGTTGCTTTTGAATGCATAAGCTTGGTGTTAGATGCGTGATTTGCAGAGTTTTGATCAGCTTCAACGGATGCGAACTTTGATTACGTAATAGGACTGTGAAGCGTTTAGACGGACCTATGGTATGTCCACTTTTGAATAGGTGTCGAGCAGTCGATGATGCAGGTAATCGGTCGAAGGTCAAAATTTTCATTTGTTGCCGGAACACTTGATCGACTGGCCGTTTAAGGGTGTGCTGAGCCATCCAGATGGTTAAATTCTTTTCACTTCTTCCTAGGTAGCAGTACTGCAGCTATACTTTAATTGACTAATACAGCGAGAACCATCCATAAGTGATTTGACCGTCTTCTTGGGGTGTGGCGATTTTGTGGCGGCTAGTAACCGCACAGAGATAGCGTAAAACGTTCGTTTGACTGCCGTATTCAGTTTTCGACAGTTCTGCTCGAACAGCACAGTACCTCAGTAAGACAGTTTGATAAATATGGGTTTTTGATATAGCTTATGTGCCGACGTTTTTTCTAGGGGTTCACCACTGCAGCCATCTCTGATAGACTTCTTCGTGAATACGATGGAGCAAAAATGCGTGAATTTTTAAAACCACTGAATTTTTTGAGAGATGCGTTAACGATATTTCACTTATCGTCTATGAATCTGACCACATCAATCTGGTTATAAAAAGTTTCACTGGTTTATATGAAAGTCTTAACGTGACCTGTGAGAGCAAAAGAGCAATTCCTTGGCGTTCCTTGAAGTAGTACATACGCGCCTCCCGGATGGTTCAGTTAGACGCTCTGTCTGTCACGTGCCAATACGGACCAGATAGTACTCTTTTCAGGTAAACATCCAACACAAAAATGGGCGTTCCTTAAGACACCGTTTTAACAGACTAGGCTTATTTGTTCGCCCGAAGCTCCGAATGAGTGGTTGGACCTTATGACAAAAACACTACGGGGGAATGGTTACCCGTTGAGTATTATAGTTAAAGACCCGCTTCAATACTGGACGCACAAACTCGTATTTATTAAGCTGCGTTATAAGGGCACTGTGCTGCGCGAGCAGACCTGCCGGAAGCTGAACGTGGCAATCAAAAGAACATACGATGCTACCTCAATAAGGTTATTTCTGCTGAAGCTGATCGAAAATCTGCAAACCACGCATCTAACACCAAGCTTATGCATTCAAAAGCAACCGGTTGTAGTGTTGAAGCTGTCAGGGCTTTAATTGACTTTGATCACATGATGTGGTGTTTCGGTTCTGTTCATTGTTCTGACTTAATATGATTCACTCAGTTTGTTTTGCATTACAGATTGCACGTTTGTGGCTGATGGGAGTGTAAGAAATGATATCATTCCACAGTTTTTCTCTGATTTGTTTTCAAATGGATCAAGGGGACTAACTGTTTCAAATTTTAAGTCTGTCTCGCCATAATAGACAACTCTGAAAAGGTTGCTTTCGGTGCGTCTATTTAAAGTGAACTGACTTCTGTAAATCTGATGTTCTAGATGTCTTAGCAAGCCTAACTGCAGTGAGTACCTGTGAAAACGTTGCGAAACACTGCCGGATATCCTGTACAAATCAACGCGATTCACTTCTCTTATCAGATGGAGTTCTTTACGATATAGGGGTTTTCAGGTGTACGAACTAGTCAGATGCATTCTTCCGTGACAAAGGTTGGCACTAACTGCATGCCGTAGATTTTTGTGAACAAAAAAAAACAAATTAGCAAGTCAACAGAACTTTAAAGTAGTGTTCTATTCCTAACAGATAATGGTTTCTCTTACGATTTAATCTTAGTGCACGGCATCCATTTCAAAGCCAGGTCTTGTGCATTTTTATTGCAGATAGTAGGTTACCTGAATTAATTTTACCGACACGACAGGCAGATACACTGAAGGATTTCGGCTTTCCATTTGATACCATGACATTAAATCAAGATGAAGTCATTTAATTCGAACTGATCAATAGCTGACAGACAAACTGGACAGCTTATCGTAATCAGCTGGTCAGCTCCAAGGCAAGCAGATGATACACGTATAAGACTGCGCGCTCAAGAATGGTCGTAATCTTTAGCTCATACCACCCTCGCTGAACGTGAGGAAAGTCGGGTTGGTGTTATGCAGTAACAGGATTATTTGTATGAAGATAGTTACCCGCTGACTGGAAATGCCGTGCGACCAGTGGGGTCGGGGTTCTAACTTCCTAGTGTACTTGCTCACTTGGTTGCTCCAGTGATCAACCACATAGGCAAGACATCCATTTATGTAGGCTCCGTTTGATTTTGACGGGCTGAATCCTTCTCCATTATTCTTCAGAACATTGTTTTAGCCTATGGTTAGCAAGGTAAAATGAAATATTGAAGTCAGGCAATATCTATATCTTCTCACTGTGTTGCTGAAGACGAAACATTTGAGTTTTAAAATTTCATGTAGCAAGGCTTTTGCTCCGATGCGTTATACTACGCCAAAGTGGATCGATAATTTCAGGCTGCCAAAACTGCGCGGAATAGGAGGATCTGTCGAGATAATCAACAATTATCAACATCCCATAACCAACGGTTTATATGAAATCATGTGTTTTGCGGAGAAGCAATACTGATTCGTTGGTTGTCAAATTCTGACCTCTTGCTTCTCACTGTCGTTTTATATAATGGAATTTTGTACCAGGTGCTTCACGAAAAGTAGGGCCGAATGTGACCATGACCAACCAGCAAGAAAGTAAACACTTTCGAAATGCAGACACAATCTATGCAGTATTGTGAATTGAGCCGTTTGGCTATAGGTATGCGATCTCTTCTAAGACGCTCTCTGTAAGCTGATTATACTTTCAGTTTTGACTGTAAAACTTACCACCAAAATTTCCGTCTAGAAGTTACTGTTTACATTAAAAAATCCGTCTCCTGCGAAACGTACCTAAATTCTGCGGTAGTCTGTCGTTTATAGACACTAAAAATAGCATTTGGTTGAAGCAGCTTACTATATGAATTCATTTCTGCAGTCGCAGACATGACCAGTGTGTACATGAAAACACCGATGTGAAGTTACTAACTCATTTTAAGGTTAATTTTGACGTCTATTTCTAATTATATAGGTATGGTAGATCAGTGTAAATACTGTTAATTCAATTTGACTCTATGGAGTACAGCTGACCGCAAGACACTTGGGCTGCATTATCCAATGAAATACTGAGGCCGTTTACACTCGTGAACTAGACAAGTTTGTTTCAGATATCTCAAAAATAATTTCGACAATTGCTGTGATCTACGGTCTCCAATGTTTTCGAGATAAATGGTAAAGTATCCCGCGATTGAGTAATCCACTTCAAACTTCGTTCTGTGCCGTTGATGCGGTAAGATACTTAGTCAGGATTCTGCTGGTACCCATACTTGACGAGTAACACATGTCAAGAAACGGGTCACGTGTTTCAGGTGAATTTCATCAACTAAACCCAAATCACCTGTGCCGCTTCGTTTTTTCAAAACATAACAGTTTTTCAATGAAATTGTAAACGCATTGATCAAACTGGGCTTTGGGTGACGCGCACACTTAAGCGTACTTGAGGAAAGAGAGTACATTTTGATGCAGAGTGTTAACCGCTGCTGGTTCCCAATAATTTAAATCGTGTTATTGACTTCGGAGATATGAAGTCGGTTTTCAGCTGGATAAAATTTACAACTGGCCGTGTGTAGATGCTCCGCAACAGTGGTTCAGTTGAGTCAAACTTGAGGCTAACCAGTAATGAACAGCATCTTCAATTCACGGCTATAGAGGAGGAGAAACATACAACCCAGTCTGGAAGCGGATGTGCTTAACTAGTGAACACTAACCACAGAAACACCTTCGTAGGGCAAATTATTTGAAACCGTGTCCGTGGTTGATGTCAACCAGTTCACTGTAGTCGGAGCAAGTGATGTTCAAATTGTGACATTGAAGGTACCCAGATGATACTAAATGTCAATATGGTTCCATACAATCTCTTATGAGAAAATAGGATTGTGGGCAATGAAGGCCGCTGGATTTGGCGATGGACCCTACGCAGGTGACCCCGCTAACAAGGTAGCTAGTACGCTTGTAATAAAGGCTATAACTTGATGGTCACGTTGCAATTGTTTTTGCTTGCATTGTAGAGAACAGTAACTGGACAGTTTAACTTCCATTAGGACCATTTCATATCACACGGGACTACGGCTACTTGCCGGATAAATCTTTGATATGGAAGTTTGCGGATCAATCCAGGGACACTTTTCTTGAGGGTTTTGGTTAAGCTTTATGAGTTTGAAGGGCTGGTTCCATTCGTTTACCTCGGATTTTTATTGGAAGTAATGAAAAATAACCCCAGGTGAACCAAAAGTCCAAAACCGTTGAATGGCCGTTCAGTGAGTCCAGCTTGGTCAATCAAGTAGAATGATGAAGCATGAAACAGGCTATAATGTGAGGACCTCAACCGGCCTCTTTGCGTTAGTGAAAGAAGAGCAGAGTATTAAGTTAACTGACCTCAGCAAATGATAGTTTCAATCGGTTTGTGAACCAATTGACCTGGGCGTCATTCGGCCACCGTCCCTGCTCTGGTATCTGTGCGCATTTATGAAAAGCTGTTGTACTTCTGTGCAAGCCAGATTCGTGATTTTTTTTTATATCACTAAGAGTAGTTTTGCTTATAAAAAGAATACAAGATTACAAAGTATTCCACCACTTACCGGTCTTCGTTGCTTATGGAAGCAATTGATCGTTCAGTTGTGTCCTGAGAGTCTGCTCTGCTAGCCTGCATACTGGACTTAGAACCGCCAATCCCAGAATCCGCTCCACTGCTCACTTCCTTCATTCTTCGCAGGAAGCCCTTAGTTCTCGGTAGTTCGTCAGCAGTTAACTCAGACGTATCAACTTCCCTATTCTCCTGTTTCACGGTATACCGTGTACGGAAATTTAAATCGTTATCGAAGTTTATCGGAGAGGCAGCTTCACTGTTGGCTCGTGTTCGTTGTAGAGGTGAACATGTTGGGCTAGGGCTAGTGAAGTGTGTTGTCTTGAAACCACCCTTCTGCCCGTGGGACTTACCAAAATCCAACGAGTAGTTGCGGAAGTTGTCGTCCCCAGATGCTGGATGACTGAATTTGCCTCCTAACTCTCCGGCTCGTCCCACACGAAACCCCCGACTATTCATATCATCCATCATAGGAGATTTCGTCAAATGTTCTATACCTGCCAGAATCCGATACTTTTCAACTTCTTGTTCCAGAAACTCGATTCGATCGGTTAGTTGACATGCTTTCATAACGCCTTGGTTTTTCACCTGTGAACCGACGGTTTAACAATGTGGATTTGAATTCGTTCAAAAGTGAATAAAAGTCGGAAACAATATTTTACTCACATGACATCTACCGTTCTCATTCCACAGGCTAACCCGCATTTGCGCAGCTAGTTACGCTGCGCACAAAATAAGATCTAGTTTCACAAAGTCAGAAAATCACCACTTTATCAAGTATGCAGACTCTTTGACAGTAGTAGGCAAAATACTTTTTGGGATAGGCTTGTGTTGTAATATTTAGATCATATTTTAACGTATAAACTTCTTTCCTGGATAACAGCGTACAGGTAAAGAATATCAGGTTAATTTTGGCAGATTCCACTATCAGTTCTTCAGCGAACTAGTAGTGAATAAACCTAAACGGCTGCCGAATAATTTAGAACCACCTTCAAACAACAAATATACAGGCTATTCAGAGAAACTCTGTGTTCCTTTTATTTGCATGCAGCTCAGTGATCTATGCTGGGATTAGCGCTGAGGGTGGTATTTCCCTGTGTATTTTGCATAAATTAAGCTCATTACCCTCATAACGCCGTCATTTTATTTCACTACTTCAGTCGTGCTTTGTGGAGAACAGTTATGAAAAAGAGCTAACAGTGGTTTTTAATGGAATGGAAATTGGTGGGAATGACAGTAATGGACAGTTGAACAGAACGATGACGGCTACTGAAGAATTTTTCGAGCATCCCATTTTGTACTATGCAACAATGGAAAGAATTAAGTACAATTCATTGGTAATTGTTTCTAACCTATAAGAATCAGCTTTGTTATAGGTTGGTAAGTAGTCACCAAGTAGGAGGATCTACGTTTGGGCTCCCCAGTCCCTGTTGTAGACGTCTTTGGTCGTTCCAGGAGCAAAACTTCGATTCAGTTCAGTAGGTATTGGGTTATGTTTTCTGTGGCAATTCTTATGGGCTATTTGGTAACGGATCGTGTTGACAAACAGCATACGTTAGTATGTGATGGCAGGTGGACACATATACTCTTGGAACTGTGCATTCAACAAACAGCCGTGTAGGCTGATAAAAACCTGCACAACTCCAGTGAATTCGTTTTTATAAATCAAACATGCACAGTTGTGAAACGTGTTCAGTTTTACTAAAAAGTACGAATCACACCACCCATCTTAGGCTTACTATTCGCGGACCCGATGAAACAAATAATGGATATGATTGCACCACACTGTTCCTGATCAAAAGATACACAAGACTTAGGCCAGCAGTATATGACTAGAACTCAGTTAGCTGGGGAAACTGCATTTTTTCAGGTCACCTTCTGCCAAGTTGTCGTATTGTGACTCACCCCGCACATCAGTGCTATAAGGCTGGGACATCGAGGTAACCGGAACACCCTTGGATACAGGAACCAAAAAATATGACCCAGACAAGCATGATCTGTCATGTGTGGGTCATGCATTATTAGGTATCCACCTTCACGTTGACTGTCACCCTTCGGTTTGCATACTTCGGATAGCCTAACTGGGATACTTGGCCTCTGGACTTCAAAAAATCTACAACGACGTGAGCAATCGTAAGCTGTGAGAACCTGCTCTAGCAGTGATCACTCTGAGAGATCGCACGATAAAAAACGACTGCCATTCCACAAAATGGCCACGGTAGAGAAGGTACATCATAAATGCTCAGTTATTTTCTTCTGTTAAAATAATACAACGTATGAAAAGCAACCTAAAAATGAATACTGGTTTCATTTTCCTTCACAAAATACGGAGCATGATCTGCCCATTCAACACATGTTGACTCCAATCCCCAATGTATGATTAAACTAGCTTTCTGGGCTTCTAATGTGTGACTAGGTTAAATCAACAAACCTACAGATTTTTAAGTGCAGTAAGGGCTTGTGGTCGTAACACTGGCAGAAAGATAGTCTCGCTTGTGTTGGTGAACTCCGGAAAGAGCCAGTCCATACAACCGAACGCTGCTCTAGGTGGCCATAACTCCGCTGTAGTGAACAGATTCTTATCGATTGCCCGAGTAAAAGTACCACTGAATTTGCGTGACCCATGAAGAAATGCAGCATGCACAAGTGATCGGCATCCGTCTTTGTTTCTGCAGACAATCAAAATGACAAATACTTTAGTAGATCAGCACGACAAACAGGCGAGCCTTCTAACATTCCAGACTAATGATGCAGAAAACTGTTGCGACAGGAAGTAAGTTAACTGGTAAAATCGTGTAGCCGTCCACGGTTCAGACAGGTGTCGCTGTTTTTGCTGAACGCGTCATTGAATTAACACATGTATCAGTATTGGCGGGACTGATCGACAGGAACTAGTCGTCATCGGAAAACCCAACACTGCCGATATCACGCTACTGCCACCCTTTCATCAGTATCTGTCACACATAAACTTAAAGTCTTCGTGAGTGCATGAGTTCATTTCTATCAACCGGTTTATGGACAGTAGCAAAGGAATGGTAAACGTAAGGCGGCGTTGCGAGTTTCTAGTAGACAACTCAATTTATCATCAAAACATTGATGGACTTTAGGATATGGGTCCTAATTTGGTTGTCACCATGACCAATATTGATGATTCACTCGGCGTCCAGGAATTTCACAGATAAGTTGCAACAGTCCTACTGAAGACAAAATCCGACACTGTTTTATCGTTGCACTAGATGCCAGCGTCAAAAGTACAGACAGCTGATGAGTATTCGATTGTTGTCAACTAATGCAAAAGCCCTGTAACCAAGGGGCACACTATTTACAATGTGAAATATTGTTTTATTGATAAGTAGTCCGGCAGAATTATGAATTTAAATGAGACCTAACTGTGAAAAGTCAGAGCTTTGGCTGGATTCAAACCAGTGACAGAAACACCGTGTGAAATTTCCGAGCTGATGGCGTGGCTTCGTAGCTCAGCTGGTAGAGCGCTTGCCGCGTTGAGACATGATGTTTCTGTCGCTGGTTCGAATCCAGCCGAAGCCCTGACTTTTCACAGTTGGGTCTCATCCAAACTAATGTTGCTGAACCAACGGTGCATGGACGTGAGACAAACAGTAAATTGGAAAAACATGTCAGATTATGTTAAATCCTTTGATGTTAGAAGCATGCACTGTTTCGTTGATACGAATGAGTTTCTCAGGCCATAATTAAAGAATCGTGTTTAGGGCCGATACTTAAGGCAAAAGTTTTAAACGTACTTATTTTTTGTCCGCGGATTCCTTAACTTAGCTGGTGTGTTTGATGAAATAACAGCGTACTCTTTCGAGTTCAAAAACTATTAAGCTGGGACTGCTTAGTTATAAACACGACATTCAGCATGGTCTAGTAGTGGTGTGAAGGTAAAACTTCCTACAATAGCTTTGCGGTCTTCTTTATAATTCTCTTCTATTAATGAAACTTCACAACTTTGCTGCTAAGATGCACTGTCAGGTATATGCAACAACCTTGCTTCTTCCATTTTCTGACTGCCAAATTCTTCAAGAACACAACATTACTGTCCCCGATGCCATGGATTCCGTTTGATCTCGCCCCTCAGGCATGTACTGACACTTTACCAGTGCATGCTCATATAGACATTTGTTCTTGCTATTTCATTCATTTGTTTCATATCTTCGGTTTACCAGTTCCATGTGCTGCTTTATCGAATAAGATAGAAATGTTCTTACTGTTGAGTGCTGAAAATCTCATAATAACAACAACTTAACATTCTCGCCAAAAGTTTTCCGGACTGGTGGTTGCTGGATTACATCAAATAAGAGAAGAAAAACTGCCAGATTTTATGTAGTCGTTGGACAACCATGCACGGTCGGCTTCAACTGTCGGTGTCCTCTGTCAATGGACGAATACTGTCAATCTAAAATGAACAATTGATTCACTGGCTGTTTCTTAGGCCAGACCTACTTAAAATACCCAATACCTCCGATTCTACATAGTGCCCGTTAGTAAACGAATAAACTATAGGTCGTATGTATACACTGGGTTCGCAATTCCTCTCCAGGTCAGTAATCAGACCGGAAATCTCATTGTCACTTAAACCTGAAATTTTCAAAGGCTACTCAAATCAACTTGAGGAGTTAGTCGCACCAGAGCTGAGTAAGGAATTAAACGAAAGGGTTGGTGTCGTCAAATTCTTGCGTAGCTGGCGATGTTGCAACAGTATAAAATTTCCGGTCATGTGAACACGTACTTCTATGTTTTCAGTGAGATTCCAGTAAAACTTCTATTTGTACCCAATTTTCCTTAGTCAGACCTACGCAAACGAGGTGTTTACATTCTTGAAGTGCCTAAAAGTTTACTTAACTCATTCTAAGTATAACCAGCTGTCACATCAACTACTATGTCTTTAAAATGTTTAAGTGCTGCTTGATTTCCTTGAACCACTTATCCTCATGTAGAAAAGGATATTTCCCTTTCCAAACGCACAATGTATCGGGCTGCTTTGTCTTGGTTGTTCCGAAAGCAATATGCAGTTTTAACTCTAAGGTGATCAGCGGATAGCCGTGATCCGTTGACATCCATACACAGACCCAGAATTGACTAATAAAACTATCCATTAGAACTGGTCACTTCATTCGGCATAAAGCTTTTTAAGTGGATTTAAAACTTCTGTCATCGAAAACGGAAGTTTTCTTCCTTACAGGGAAGGTGCACGTTAAAAGTGAAATCTATCGGTTTGGTCGTGTACATCATCTAGTAGTGTAGTGAATCAACCTGGATAGCACTTCAAAAGCCGTCCTTAAAGATCGTTTTTTCTTTAGGCAATAGTTGAGATTACCCTCGGGTCGAGTTTGGTAAACACACATATGTCATTGACAGTTTATCCTGATTCTAAAAAGCCAAAATTGTGTAGCTTGTTATTAATGCAAGAACGCACCTAAATCAATGAGATGAACTTAAATGTGGAGAGAGGAGATACAAGAAGCTGAAATTACTTAGTTGTAAAACGGTGACGCACTTGGGTTCGGAAGAAAGACTTGAAAAACTAACCAATTCCGACATTAAGTTGTTTTTGAAATACCGATCGTTTGAAATGGTAGGTGCGTTAACGTCTGTCTTGATTCACTGGACATGAATAGCTTAAATTTAGTGGTTTTCAAACCGATAGACACGAATATTTGTTTCAAGCACTACAACTGAGAAGTACTGGTGATCCTGTTTGTACTCGGCTTGCACCAAAACGCCTCGAGTGTTTTCAAGGCCACAACTTATGGTTTTGTTACAAAAATGTAACAGTTTCACACACCTAACAGCACTTTATGACCAGAAGTTTTTAACTGTAAAGGTCTGAAACGTAAATTTTTTTACAGTCTTCCGATGGTGAGCCGGCAGAGTAAGTCAAGTGCTCAGTTTGCTTACTGAAGATTTCTGCTTTGCTGTCAGTCAGAAAAGTCATCTTGTTGTTTCATTCATTTTTCGTTATCTTACTCAGTCTACCCAATTGCTTAAAATTAGTGCACCCATCATGCAAACACCGCTGGCGCCCCTCATTCCTTTTTTAAAGGTGTCAAGCTAGATAACACTAGTTTGTCAGCAAAGGTGCAACTTTCAACCTTTAACCTGTGATGTTGGAGAATAGCTTTTTAAATTTCACCATGACATTGAGTTGAACAACTACGCATTCAGTGAGACATTCATTGTGTTCACTCACGCAAGCTCACTGTCGGTGTCCTAGTCCTTGTTTAAGATCACGTTATGCCGAATAAAAAATTATGTGACAAGCCATCGTAAGGTTTAGAGATAATGAGCTGAAGCGCAGAACTGCAAAAGTGTTTAAGTTTTGACGAACCAACATAATGGCGGAAATGACATTGTTTGTGACGTCAAATATGCGAAAGTAATAAAGAACACGGCTTTTCCTTCCAGTTAACAGCTTACAGAATGGTATTGTTTTGCTAATATTTTACAAAGGAAGAAAGTGCCTGATTCAAATAAATTGGGAAATCAGTCACAACTCTATAACCTGCACGGAAATACAGACACGGTAATCATAAATCTACGAGACATCTGGTAGGACTTCTACATTCCATAACGAGCGACTCAGGTTGCGTTATAAACAGTTTTTACGACTTTGTACAGAAATACATCGAAGTGTCTACAAAGCCTGACAACGTGTCCCCAGTTTTGATAGCAAGCCACCATTGTATCTAGGGTAGCAGGATTAGAAACGTCCACGAAACTTTGAGTGGCATATGTCGCCTTAAAGAAAGAGATAAAATTGGCCACAGATCATATAGTGACCAGACCATTTTATGCCTTGATGTGGGTTACTTTGCTTGAACTTGCAAGCCGTGTTTGTAAGACCGAAGACTAACCATGGTGCCGTTAATATTCCCTGTTCTGTTCTGTACGGAACGATTTGCATAGGATGTTTAGAACCACTCCACAATACCACAAAACGCTGCTTTCCATTACTAACTGGTATAGTTTTGAACCCTTTATGCACTGCTCATGTGAGAAGGATTCGACTACCCTAATGACCAGGAAACTAAATGACAACCTAGTCCAAACTATTTCGCTTAGGCGGTAGAACAACTCCAGACTACCATTTATCATAAACCCAGGGATGTTCAAATCAATTTCAGCTAGCAATCTGCCCGTCATAAGTGCATTGACGTTGGTGCATGGTGCACATAGTTCCACAGGACCATAGAGCTGGTTAAATGCAAGCACAGGAAGAGGCATGGGTCCCATTACCTGGTAAAGACTGCATTATATATTCCTTCGAGGACAGTTACGCAGAATCTACAAACTAGTAGTAAAAATTCCCTGTGGGAGAAAGAGCATAGTCTCTAGTAGGTTTAAAGAATGAACAGAGGGTGGAATTTGCAAAATGTTGAATGTAGACGACATTTTGTTGAATCTTATTATAGCTGAAAGCCCCGTTACTTTTTCCCATGACTAACAGCCATAAATGTAAAATGAAGGATGAAGTATTTCTACAAAATCAAATTGGACGGTTACAAGAGAAATTAGTGGGCTGACTGCAAGTAGAATATGAAACAACGTTGGGCGATTGCGAAATTGTCGGACGCGCGTTGGACACGAGTTATGACGTTGATCTGTAAAATGTCTCGGTGACCGGGTGAAGGTTTAAAGCTGCGCCAGCGAGTGTACTCGTAAAAGCCAATAAAATCACGAGGGCCAAAAATACAGTAAACGCCGAAAAAGGTTACGATCAATCAGAAAAACGGATCAGTCTTCGGTAGGTCCAACTGCCTTGTATCGGTGATCGGATGTGTCGAGTAAACAGATTCTACCACGTGCCACTAAATTTGCTTATCCTTTCCTCAAAGCACGCGTCTAACATTTATCTACTCTATTGACTATATCGACCGCACTTTTATCACAGTCTTCGTGTGAATCAGTTTTGCCAGACGGAACGACTGAAACTTTTCTCTTGACCCATATGTCTGTATTCTTAACTTATAGTCTACGCCATCTGATTTATTTATTGATTTGAACCTCCTCTGTGTTGTAGAACATAGTTCATCTGGTTTGAAGAAGCTTCTAAATCAGGAGCAAAACGCTATCCAGAATTCTGACTACCAAAACCGTGAGTTCACAATTTGTCTGAAGTATACTGTAACTAACCCCTACGAGTACCTACCCCGTGTTTTAAAACTTAGCTCTGTTGAAGAATTACTAACCTTAAGGATGAAGTGTGATATGAGGTGTATTTCAGCGCGAATATTAACCAGTAAACCTACAGTGTGTGGTTCCTAAGTGGAAGGTTCATAGCATACTCGATGGTCGCTTATAGAGGTGATCTTTGTCCGAGTTCTTTTTCAGCTTCATACTATAAGTGACGTCTTACTGCAAGTCAAGCATACGTGCGCGCTTATGGAATCCAGAATTACGACTTATTCGCTAAAAACACAATGGTAGCGAATCATTTCAACTTTTTTTCGATATAACAAAGCAGCAAAACATTGATTTGAAGTATTTACCGAACAAAACTCACAAGACGTTTCATATGTAATGGATTTTGTCTAAACGCCAACAAGTTAGCCTAACGCAAATGAAAGTCACCGTAAATATCTGTAAATGCTGGCGCGAGAAACACTAAGTTACACTGCCAGTCATGCATTTCTTTTACCAGTGGAGTAATATGCCCCATTTGGTTGGCCCTCGCCCTCGAGTTTCGTCACTGTGTTAGTGGAACAAGATGACTTTCACTTCACCCTCTTCATGTCGCAGTCATCGCTTTTCACTATCCACCACTGACAGAAAGCGCATCCCTCTATCCAATGTCGCATGCGTAGGTGTGCGATCATGGTCTTATTATCTATGTGATACCATCGTCTTCAATGAAGGGAATATCGACTAGTTTTCCTACTCCCGCCTGCCTTGTATTTTCCCACAATCTCCCGCGCAATCATAATTTTGTAGGAACGAGAAACAAGGAGGGGCGTTACCTGCCTGTACTACCATTATGCTGGCGCTTACGCAGCGCCATTACGTGAAATTTTGACGGATATGACAGCACTGGATTTTAGCTCAGCAACTCAGAGCCACGAGTGGAAGGATTATGGTTTGCTGAAACAGGCTAGCGTTCTATTTCACGAGTAGGTATTAATTTTGGAACATGCGTCAGAACTATTTATTTACACCTGGAGGCGTGAAATTTATATGCACGCCAGAAATCCTCCGACTTCGATTAGGGGAAAATTTTCCTGGCATTTTACAAGTATTTCACATAGTTCGCATCTATGGATGGGTGAATCAAGTACCGCTAATAGCATCATTCACACCGCCACAATTTTTGAAATATTATAGAATAGAATTTGCACATAAAGAAGCCACTAAATTAAACAGAAATATTCACTATGACCGACCTTTACTTCAAAGTACTGTCAGTCTCATACACCTCTTTCTGAAAGTGTTCACAGTTGGATTATTACGAGACGGTCGGAATAAGATGCCATTCTGCCTCAAAGGTCCGCCAGCACCAAGGCAGTTCACAGTTAACTACGGACACCTGAGAGTTAATGTGCCACTAACGCACATAGTGTTAGGCATTTGCTAGCAGACAGCTTCCTTATACACGGGAACGGGCAATCAAGTGAACACACTCTTAAACATAGATTTTAAGTGGGCAGGCTAATGTGCTGACAAAACTTCCCAGAGGAATCTGCCCACTTTGGGGCACATGACCTAAACTTGTTGTTACGGTTGCATCGGTTTAGACGTCCAAAACACTACTCAATCAGCATATACGTCGTGGGTTTATCGATGTGATTCCATTGATGTGTTTCTGTCTTTAGGTGGTCGTTTATCTTGTCGCTCGTCTGCCTGATTGTATGTTATTCCACTGTACTGGTAGAATGCGCGTCGTTTTTATCCTCCTTTGGATTTCCCTTTACAAAACTGGTTTCAATGAACCAATAAACAGTGTAGCAACAGTAAAGTTTGTCAACTGATTATATTCATACATTTTTATCCGCTTCTTCAATGTAAAACTGTAGAACCCTACTAATCTCCATATGGTTGAATCTGTCTCAAGTTGTCAACATAAACACGGTATACTGAGCAGTCGCTTTTGGTCATTATTCATCAAGCTATCACCTAACAGTTACAAGGAAAGGTTCTGTCAAAAGGAATAAACAGAATCAAGTAATGAGTTCGAGCGAAGTCAGACACAAAATAGTAATCATTTGAATCACTTTTTCGAAACAATTTCGGCTCAAATGAGACTGGAGGTCTAATCACTTATGGAGTAGGTCGTGGTCCGTGGAAATCGCAATCCACGAAAAAAGCGCTCCTGAAAGTATAACAGTAGATTGTTCAATCGAAAACTGACCACATTAGTTACATTTGGAATCCTAAGCCCTATCGCTTGTGACTGACTAACTGTAAGCGAGACGACCAGAACTGGATAGAGTAATGCCTACGAAGTTCAGGCCTAATGATTGTCACAATCTACAATCCAGCATATACACAATGAAACCAAGGATTTCAGTTACACTGTGCGTGCAAACTAATTGTATAAATGTGTCGCTTCCATAATTATCTATGAAATTTTTAACCTTACTAAGTTTTTGTTGAACTTGTTTCACACTGTCATTATACGTTAGCCGAAGGTTATATAACTGAAACTTGACCCGTTCACGATACCGCCCTCATGAAACTGTACTTCAGATCGACACATGGAAAGCTACTCGGTATACCAGGTTTTCAGCTTGTTTTCCAATCATAGAGTAAATTCACTTTTGAGGAAATGTTCAAAAATACAACGATTACAGCTATATCGTTTGTTGATTGGCAAAATATTTTTATACTCCTTCGCAGTAGTAGTGACGAAAGTGATGTTTATTTCACGAATGGATCACATACGGCCAGTGTATGTGCGTTCCTTCGTTATTCAGTCACAGCTTCGTCATCTTCGTCAAAATCGCCCAGCAACGCTTGACATGAAGGAAGACTGTCTTAGCATAACCTGCTTAGTTGCTTTCAGCATCCCCTTGTCTCTTGAAAAGGTTATCTGTCGTACGAAAACAGAGTAGATGTTACTTAGAAAACTTAGCGTACAATCAGCTGTTTTCAACCGTCCATGAAGTAGTCGACTGATTCATTCAACTTACCCGAAAACGAGTACGCACGTACATTGAACGACTCCTACTTGACAACTTGATCACAAAGGGATCTAAATGTAAGCAGCTCAAAAGCGTCCTATTCGACGTCAACTACATCTTGAAAAGCTGGTTGTATCAAATTTTTCTATTTTATTTCATCGCACCATGTAGTACAACTTCCAATCACGCTTGTCATTTTTGATGTCGTCACCAAGTTTGGGTTGAAAATAGCACAGAAAACTGGGCAAGCACTCTGGTTGTCATACAGAGTCACACGATCTACGAAAGGCGCAAAACTATTTTACTTCCTATAATTGTGAATACGGTTTGGCGGATTTTCCACTGTGAAGACAATGGATTTAGCAACAGTAAGCAGAATGCAAAAGTTGGTTTCAGTTAAGTGAAATAGTTGACGTTTTTCTGTTGGAGTGTACGGTGACAGATTTATCATTAAATGTGATAAGGCCGCGACACATGTATACCATTTACCCAGATACAGTAATTGTTTAAGTGAATAAACGCTTAATTTGTTCAACCCGAGGCCCTGAGATGAACGTCATGGAGACCTATGAAGCGTGATCACAAGCAAAGTATAACAAAATGGATGATAAGCTCTTTAAACGGAGAGGTTAAACAGTGTACCTTTGCCAAAGTGGCGGACCAGTGGGAGGCAAGCAGAACGCCAGAAAAGCATTGGTTTAGAAGCAACAAAAAATGTACAGTTTTTAATCTTTGTAACCTATGTTTCAGAATGCTGCTTTCTAAAGTTGTCTTATCAATAACAGGCGGTTTTCTTTCTTTATATGTTTCGAGGCAGTTTGCATTTTCTTACCTCTAGTAAACCTTGTATTTCTTGTTGATGCTGTATAAGTAAACTTGATAAGCTGAAAACTACCTAAGACACTGGGACTATAAGGTGACTTTATAATTGTTTCTTGCCCTGTTCACGTGTTAGCCATCGATCGTTGGTCTGCAAAAGTTTACGTTTTATTAACTTACCCGAAATAATTGCAATTCATGTTCCCTCGTCAACCGTTCCATTTCGTATTCATACTCCTGCCGGAGGCCATCGAATTCTGTTTGTACTTGCGGGTGTTTAAGGTAGAAAGCTTCATCTAACTGCATAGAGCCTGTGCTGCCTTCGTAAGCCGTTGACTGGTCGGGACCTTGCAGAATTTTCAGTAACTGGTTAGAATTCACTCCAGTCCACTTGTAATACAGATTTACCTGTGCAGTCAATAATAGTTGGAGGTGAGACGCTGATAAAATTACTACTGAGACATGTGTTTATTTTTATATTCAAAAGTAAATCCTGTCTCTTGTCGCAAAAATGTTGTTGTTACACGGTGTCCATTACGGAAGAATTTTCTTTACATTCAGTCAAAAAACCACTTATTAGTTTTGTTGTTTAAAAAATGAACAAGTTAATGTTTTTTATTCTTTGTGCAAGAGGTGCACCAAAACTGATCGCTACCACCGTTTTTACCTTTTTGCGCATATGAAAATCAGGCCGCTTATGTATGTTTACGTTATTATTACTTTGTAGTCAGTGTTTTTATTGGGGCTTTGACTGTTCTGAAACGCCAGTCAATCAAATATGTGTTCAAACTCAACGCTGAGACAAGGATGGCAGATTTACCACATACTTCCACCTAACTACTCTTAATTGCAAGCATGGACTATAAGTTTTCAAATATGTTTGTAAATGTCAATCCTTGACACTTTTTCCTGTAAAAAAAGTAAGGTTAACAAACTTGTAGATACGGATGATGGATTAAACTATTTAGACTGTCTAGCCACAAAAGTGAACTGATCAAAAGTAACATTTCGTGATCCACTTCAGTCGCTGTTGCTCATACCTCCTGTCTATCAGCGTCATCCCTACAGTTTATCCTCAAGAAGTTTACAAGAACGAGTTTGTTTTACATATCATGAGCCAACGGCTTGACAATGAAAGGGATAGACTATTTTGACTTTCTGTAAGAATT
Source organism: Paragonimus heterotremus (assembly GCA_013368495.1). Lineage (NCBI taxonomy): Eukaryota > Metazoa > Platyhelminthes > Trematoda > Plagiorchiida > Troglotrematidae > Paragonimus > Paragonimus heterotremus. The sequence goes on along the minus strand of LUCH01000574.1, from coordinate 160,511 downwards.
CATCGTCAAAACCTTTTCGGTTCCATTTTTTTGAATTTTGAGGATCTCACTAAAGAAGGTTAATTATACCGACACAATACTTCACCCACAGATTTTATCATCTGTTGTGAAGTCTGATTCTCTTGGACAAAATTATCTCCCCTCAAGCAAATTCGCTAAAACTAAAAATTCGCATGAACTGCTCGAGTGGCAGAAAAATCCTTTTGACCCCCGGATGTATCGAACTAAAATGAACTGCAGTTGTCGTGCATCATAAGGTCTTCTGTTGACGTTTTGATAGTAGGTTCAACGCACAAGTTGAAAATCCCAATATAGACTTTCGGCTAGAATTACCGAAAAAATCAGATCAGCAAAGTGAAACTGATCTCTGACCTTCACGATTGACGTCTCATGAAGCATGTTGATTGAAGTACGCTTGTTATGTCTATGAAGGGCTGTTTGCGTCTACTCCGTTATCCTTTTGATATTTCAACTATTTTTATTCCTATCCCTAAAATTATTAATTTTCAAATTCACTTCATTCCGTAGTAATCAACCGCTCTCATTGCTCAAGTGATTATTGATCAGGGCTAAATTCAGGTAGCATCCTTTACCTTCTAGCTGCCAGCCTAAGTTATTCTGAACGTTTTTTCTAACATATGAATACCTTGTCAGGTTAGTACAAAAGGTTTTCTGAATCTATTAACAGGCATTAAATAAGAAATTCGTCGCCATAACTGACACAAATCTTTTAATACAGAAGGTAGATACTTTGGATCTTCAGTTACAGTTCGTTGTCAAAACTCTAAGTGATAATAGTTACCTAGGTAGTCCGTAAAACCTAACAGAAAAATGAGCGTTGAAGCTCGTGTCCGTCTCATTTCCTCTTAGTGGGTACCATCCTGGCTGGACCGTTAGGTAACCATTTTGCTCAAGGCAACCGAATCTCCAGTTCTATTAACTGACTATTCGCCAATCGATAGGAATCTGAAGTTTAAGATACCAGCCTACAGCACTTCCCTGGATACTTTTCAACAAACTGCCCGAACGAATCCGCGGACAGCAGACAGTATTTATTAGGGCGAGTGCGAAAGAGAGAGAGTTAACTGTTAACGTAATTATGAATTTTCATGCTGACGACAAAAACCACATTAACACTGTTACTAGGTTTCGCCGGACACGTTCATCAAAGAACACTGATTGATCAAACAGGCGTGAATGGATAACGCAAACAGATAATTTGCAACCACTTCGACCACTGACTGGTTCATTTGACGTCATTGTCAACACAATAAATGATTTTTTATAGTCGAGATTCATGGAAACTTTTGCTCCTTCCACTTATCAGCTTATTTTTTTCGTGGCCAAGACATTAAAATGCCGTGTACTTTGTGGAGCAAAATATTCACTCTGTGCCTCACTAGCTTGACGTGTGTCTCTGTGTACGCCCTCCCCTTAAGAGTCACTGATGGTGCACGAGATCATCCTGCTGGGTCGTTGCTTTCTATGGTCACTCAGTCCGACGGTGTGATTCAGGCAGGATAATATAATCTTGAATAGTTGTGGCAGACCTAATACTGGTGGTTGCATGAACTACACAAGGCTGAAATAGCCTTTCGAACAAAATTGTGGCGGATCATATAAGTATGTGGCGGGTGGTCCACCGCTCATAGACTGTCCGAATAAAAATTCCTCCCCAGAAATCCAAGTTACAAACAAACGGCTTCGTAAGTATGCAGTGTAAAGTATCAGCAGTTGCCATAAGGGCGATAAGTGTAAATAAGTGTTGAATAAAATTTAGTGCTATCGATCCAAACCCCTCACGGCAGCCATCACATTCAAAGAGACTTCACAAACTGTCATTTTCGAAAAGGACACTAAACTCGTGTTTCTGCCTTCCTCAAAGTTCTCTGGTAATGAATATTACTGCCACAACCAGGATTTGAACTCCGTTTTGTTCTCACGTGAGAAAACCTCATCATATTTTGCAATAGGTCTAACTAAACTGTCACGTATGCACTGTCTGCAGTAGTCACTTATAGGCTGTGTTCATGGTGGACGATCACCTCAAAGGGAGATATAGTAAATGTTCTATGAATCTGAATCAACAACCCTTTTGGCATGAACTCCCGGCCTAGCAAATAGTGCCGAATTTGTTTTACTTGCCGAACACTTTTGATTACTGATGTGTAATGAAGGAATCCACTGTTACAGAATGAAAACTGCTGTCAAGCGGATGAGACTTTTGATTCATTAGCTCCGGTTAGATCTCTCAGTAGGTCTATTTCAGACTCTTTTAAGCAATGGGCGAAGCCCCTTAAACCAATTCTCTTCCGCAGTGTGAAGGATGGCAAAGTGACTGAAGTTATGGTTACTTTGAAGGGTCACTTTACTCAGCTTCAATTTCCTCTCCATCTGCTTCTACTTTTAACCTTCTTAAGCCAGACCAACTATGGACGTTTACACTTTTGATATTTGTAGACTGACGCCGCTATTTCCAAATTTTTCTCTACGTAGCACTCTTGGCCTCGAAATAAAGATATACTGTCTTCAAAATACGCGTTAACAAATCGGATGGGTTCATTCTATTAAATTCGCTCTTTGTTAGAGCTACTGATCAGACGTTCCTTACTGGATTGCATTTTGACGATTGACCCAAGTGGAGCAGCAGTGGAGATCTCGCTGAGCCCTAAGACAGATGAGGAAAAACGTACTGATATAGGGTGGAACAGCATTTACCTGTCATAAGTAAAACTGCATCGACTGCTACTAGCTCAGATTCTGTCAAACGCAACCTCAGCGATGCTTACTTTGACTTATGTGAGAATCAGTAAAAATTTCAACACTACTCTACTTTTTTGGTTTCTTTCTTTGAACAAACCGTTGAAAATTCTTTTCAATGGGTCACACTAATTTCTTCCACCTGATAGTGTAATGGGTGTTGAGTAAATGGTTTTCATCAGCAGTAATCCCCGTTTACAGAACAGGTTCTAGAACACCAAATGGTAATCAATGAACTATTGAAACTTTCGATATTTCACAAATCACACAATGCCGCGGATTGTGGTATGCAACAGACCAAATTAGGGAACACTCGGCTGGCTTCTGACCTGACCGCGGGTGGTTGCTAATATGTTTACGTTGCGGGAGATACTAGAATATTGACGTTTGCTTTCTTAGCCAACGCTAATTATCTATGTGCTTCCGTTCATTGTTTCCACCAAGCTACTCTGCATGCTTCTTGGAATCGCTCCATCTCACAAATGCCTGAGTGAAATGTTTCATATTTGCTGAAATAAATGTGTACTTGCTGGGGATGCGAACTACTCGTTTGTGGACTGTCCAACTAAGTGATCTCTATTTCAAGTTACATTATACAAAAGTGACAGGTCTCTATCTCCCTATTCAACAATGTGCAACTAACATTAAATTGGAGGCACAAAGAGGTCTCTAAGAGTTCGGAGTGCAGCTTGTTCTCTGTAGTAATTTGACAGATTTGGCTAGTGACGATGACAAAACTTTACCTAACTACTCTAGAAAAACACACAAACCATGCTGATCTAGTTAAAGAGCATAAATTGTAGGTACACTACGTATAATTGATTGATAATGACATATCTGGTAATTTAGAAGAGACCCAATTACGAAAACCCTGGTTTTCGGCTGGTTCAGAACCAGCCACCAAAACAGCATGCCCAATTATTGAGTGCAATTTACATCCTACCAACTTAGTATTTGACAGTAAACGAGGTTAGGTCAACTAATGATTTTACTATTGCTAATAAACCTGTAGGGGGTGCTGATCACCTCACCTATGAGAAAACTGAGAGCATTTACAACATCCACAATTTCCCGTCACTTTTGATGTTGTAAAGATCTCTGTTTGTCCATTATCGAAAGGACATATAGTGCGTCTGTGTGCTCAGTTATCATCAGGTGATCAGATCCTTTGCTCTTTTGCGCGAAAGATGTCAGTATTCTGCAGTCGTCGCTTCCGGCTGTAAGAGCAAGGCAACGGTCTGTCATGTTTGAAGCCTTGAAGTTTGAGACAGATAGCGGAGGTGAACATAATACGTAATGTGCGGCGGTTAGTCTCTCACATCGCCCACTGTCCAGTGCATCTGATGTGGGTTGGGACAGACTGTCAGGTACTCAAGCAACGGGTTGTCAAATTCACCACCACGCTCCTGGGCACTGCCAGTAGATACTGTCTGCCAGGTTGAGGAGCGTATGACCATCCACATTGTTGGCTGCAAATGCTTTCGAAGGTGGCTCGGTGTTGAATTCAATAATATGCATGTATTCTTGAGATTGTTGGTACCTCTCTGAAGTGAACTTCCATTGTTTTCACTTAATTTTTCCTTTTTACTCATTTGCGCCTGTTTATTAAAATGCCATTTGGCGAAATCCTGCCAAGATAAATAACAGCTTGAGCTATAAGGTTTGTGCGCTCGGCTCAAAACTAGAAAGGTAGGCAAGCAACTTCGCAGAGTAGATGAACATAACCGTTACAGTGTGTGTACATTCAAATATATCGGACACATCAAGAGAAATCTTCGAATTTTACACAAATTTCTTGTCTGCGCTGACTTAAACCATGTTTAAGGTGTGGATGAGCTATTATCACATTGGTAATATTATGAAATCGTTTGATGACTGACTTTCACTGCATGTTCCCTAGGACACTGGTCTTTTGATTCTGACTAAACAGTACTTAGGAGAGCAAAGAGGTTCGAACAGTACAGATCCTACTCGAAAATATCTTGAGGAAGTTCAAGGAAACAAACGCCTAGTAAAATAAAACGGCTTGCAAACTTTGTAAGTCTTTACCTACGAGATAACACAGTTAATAAGAAGTTTCGTCGACATCAAACAGTAAAATCTCTCCTGAACATTAATGGGCGGGTTCGCCGATTGATCGTTGTAGGTACACAGGCAGTTACCTGAGTCCCTCTACCAGCATTGTAGCAATAAGATTTGTAGCATATACTACGCTGTAGTCCATTTTATTTTGATTATACAAGGCGGGTAGATGTGGTTCTCTTAACTATTAGTACAAAGTGTACTTGGCACAGGCTGACCCAGCTGGGACAGTACTGCTTGATTTGAAAGCAAGTAGGGTTCCGCAAGGGATCATTTTGTCGACATGTTTCGACTGCTCTCGTCGGTTACGTTAGACTGACTGCAGTTTGTAAGCGTACACAATTCACAATTCACACAATTCAAGAATGACTCAATGACAACGACGAGGACAGTTATTAAAGGCATGACTGAACTAAAAATGCGCGGCAGTCGTCAACACGAAAGTGAAGATGTCATTACTGCTATTCAGTAAAGAGTCGGAGCTATCATAAACGGAACATATAAAGTATGAACAACACCGTTAGAACACGAAAATTGGTAGATACAAGCATTTCGTATTGACTCATCAGAATCAGATTTACAATAATATAAAACGGTTTTTTCATATCGAACATATAAAGTGGTCTAATTGCGGCTATTCCATCAGACGACATGACCCGCCAGTAGGACGTAAGGAGAATCACGTCATTCGACCTCCCTTTCTAACCCTATTTACGAATTTACTTAAGTGATGGCAACTGAAGCGGATTATTGTTTCAACTAGAAGCAACCTCGGGCTAATCAGCAAAGTCAGATACGCCAAACAATAGTCATGCGATTTGGCGAACAAATGATGAGGTGAACCGGCTGGTAAAGTCAAACTTGACAATCAGCTCCGTAAAACCAATTAGCATCAAAAGAACGATCAACGAACTTGGCAACATCACTTAATAAATGGTCAGAATCACAAATACAAGTCGAATGGCAAGCTATCAAATAAGATCAAACCACTCGTGGACTACTGTAGGTGGGTGAATGAGTTGATTGACAGATTTTAGAGCTAAGTACAAACTCAATCCTGTTTTGCCCCATAGCGTATACTGAGCAGAGCCCAATCTTGTTTTTGATTCCACAGGGAACCAGTTAACGAGTTATAGCTCAGCGCTGATAAAACTTGAGCAATGCATGTCGCAGTATATTCCGAAGTGAACAATGAACACTGTAACCGGTATCATACGATCCTTTGCGTGACAAAATAAGAGAGTCAGGTTGTCTAAACTACGAAGGACTCTGGCGTGCTGTAATGTTCGGTAAACAAGCACACGCCTGTTGTTAAAGCAGTAGTAATACTCTGCCACGAACATGCAAAGTCGCATGTCAACTAACCTCAAACTCCTATGATGTTTGCGATTGAAAGTCACAGCTAATTTTAGACTGTTTCGACTCTGAGTTTGCTACCAGTGCTAAAGTTACCTTTGCTTTTCTTTCTAAATGGTTGTGTTAGATTGTACGTGCACCAGCCTTACCAGTAGTGGGTACGATATTGGTGGCAGTGGTAGTTTTTCACTTCATTCTTTTGAAGCGTACATGTTGAATTTCATGACAATCTACAGGATTTGTGGTTAGCTTGATAGTATTTTCGTTCGCCGTACGTCTTATGAATAATAACTTACGCTTGTTTCACATCCTTTTTTAATCTATATCTGCCCTACGTCCAGAAAGTCGGCACCACGATCAGCTGACTGACTACCTAATATGCGAGAACCTGTGCATTTGTGAATCAATGGGGTGCCGGTGGGGATAAACGATTTCAAATTGGTATGCGAGTGCTCCATCAGCCGTTGTAGTCAGATGACCCAAGCATGGGAAATTGATTGTTGTGATTAGTCTTATTAGGTGAGCCAATCAATTCTGCCAGCATTATTTAATGAACAAGACTATTCTCACATCTATTAAGAAGATGGACAATGTCACTTGGACGGCCTGAAAGTAGGAGGTTTGGTCGGTGTCTAACGAAAGAGTTTTATTGACGGCCAAGCTAAAACATTTGGTTGAATGCGATTCACGTAGACAGAGAGTTGTACCTCACTACTTTAAGTGGATCTCGGTGAATAACCGTTTATGCAAGGCAGATTCAGCACTTGAGGTGTGTGAACAAAAAAGAAGCACTTTTCATTAATTAAACGTTTAAACGTTCAGACATTATGTTGGAATGTGTTTCAGTACATCCGTTCGGATCTTCTGAAACATTTAGGATGTTTCAGATTTTGTCGTGCGCCGGTGGTCTTCTTTTAGAAGAAAACCGATTAGACTGTATGCGTAATGTCAAGGTATAACTGATTTCAGCCAGAACCGTAAAGAAACATTCAACGACAATGTGATGATTATATTGAGTAAGTTACAGTGAAACAATATTAACTGTTTATTTACACTTGTTTTTTGAAGTGCTGCTCACAGTTTTGCATATAACATGGTGGCTTCTTCAGGCCTAATGAGAAGACGCGGTGCCAAGTAAGTTAACTGATGGAATCACCCTGGATAATTTCTCTAGTGGGTCTACAGTCATCTCTCTTTTCTGTAAGCCCTGTATTTAGGAAGACTCAGGATGAGAATGTCACTTGTGCTAAGAACGGTGAACAATGGTAACCATGCGTCATGAAATATCCCACTTCGGTAAGCGCTCATGTCTCGCTCATTGTGTAGTCCGGCTTGTTAAAATCACTCTTGGTCATAATTCATTTGACACTTGAATAACATGTTGCAATGTAAGCACGCTTAATCATCAGTCGCGACAAGGATGATAACCAGAGGCAAATAACAGGGTCCGTGTAAGGTAGACGGTGGAAGTGGTTGAGATGTTTTCGCAGAATAATCCATTTGCTCACTGTATACTAGTCGAGAGACTCTACCTCTTTTGGTTCTCCATGTTACGAAAATTTCAACCGTCTTCAGGATAGCAAGCCACTCACACTGTCAACTGATACATTCTGTCACCCAGTGTGGGACGCAAGTCCTTTGTTACAACGGAAATGACGTCACTGGCCTGCACGTAACTCTCGTTCAACGTCCTGCGTAATCTAATGAAGGATAGGCATCTCAATGTCCTCGTAGTTCTCATTAGTGTTTTTGACGTTGTCAGGTGATCCACAGTAAACGAAGCGTCAAACAACTACGGAAATTAATACTTCTTACAATGCTACGTTTATGCGGTTACGTACGTCCAGAACGGTTAAAAAGAAATGTGGTCAGCATTAAAGTGAGTTGGCGCGAAGCCAAATTGTAAGTGCTTGCGACATGTAACCTAGACTGGATTGCTAATTAAGTGAGCAGGTGAATGCAGCCTCAGCATTCGGGGTGAGGACGGCAAGCTCTGTTCATATGTTCTTGATTCTTCGGAAGGCAACTTGTTTTATCATTACACGGAACGTTACCTTTCTCATCACCACAATTGATAAAAAGCAGCTGACGACAAACATTCATTCAGTTATTTCACAAAGTAAGGCATCAGTTACTGCTTACTGACGTGCGAATGAGGAATCTATCCGGCTCATCTGTGTTTATGTAACAAAGTCAGTGGGGCGGAGAATTGTCTTCTCTGAACTTGAGGGTGGTCCATCTTTCGTAGGCCAGCAGGTGAAAGATCACTTATTGGCTACTTCTGTTTTGCCTGGTGGCGCTCTCACGGTGTGTTTTACTGAGTTATATGCAAAAGGAGTGGCATTTAAACCACTAGTGTAGAGGTAGTGCTACTAAAGAGGTCCGATTAGGTCTGGACGAATTAGGCAGCTTACACTTACTGACCCTCAAACATTATTGCACACAATCGATTGATATCACAACCGCTTCGAAAACAAGTTCGTTGAACCTTGGCACACTACATCAGCCTGGAATGTCAAATCACATCAACAAATAGTTATCGCAGTACCATCAGTTCCCAACCTCAATGGTTAGCAGTAAACCACATGTATTAATTATGTACATACGATTCTTGTCACGTGATGGACTATAGCTTAACCGTTCGCATTTTGCTGAGTTCATAATAAACTGTACTGTTGTAAGTGGATCATGGTGTCTCTTTCAGTTCGATGGAATGAACCGTAGGTTGCTCTCATGCAACTGCGACTGGCGTCTGATAGTGATAATTCGGTCGCCCAAATCTTTCGTGCAATCTTTGACATTGAGTTAAGTCACTCGATCAACACACTTGGACAGTCAGTTCTCTAGGTTCGTTTGTTTCACCTTGTGCTACTGACATTTTGACGCCGACAAGTGTGATTCTGATATGAGATAGTCTGGCAGCCTAAAGACTTCTTACCAGTCATTAAAGCTGGATATGTGGATGTTAGTGGTCAGCAGGTTGTTTTCATATGTGAGGTAAACAAAGTTCTATTCTTGGTCAGAACGGCGACGTGCGATCATGAAACTTTAACGAAGTTAAAACTCGGTTTTATATCGTTTTATATTTTATTTCGGGATTTGCGTTAGGGACTTCTTCTTCAGTGTTCTAAATTTTGCCTTGCCGCCCGTGATTTCAAATGTAACTGTTGATTAAAAAAAGTTGCAAGAGATTTCCTAAAAAAAGACCAATCACAAAATAAGGCTTCCACACGCGCAATTCGATTACAGGGGTTGTTATCTGTTGGCCAATTATATTTAAAGAGCATAGAGAGGAGATGACAGACAGACGGCAAAATTCTGTTAAAGCCATGTGGAGGACAGACCGATTACGGAATAGTGAGATAAGCTCAAATGATGGAAAACTGGTCGTCATGTCAGTGGTCGACGGCATTCAAGTACTGTGGGTTGAAAAACGTTTGGTAGATTAGTTACGCGATAATTAGTGAACGAAGTTACCCTAGTATCATGTCAGAAGGACGTACGCCTATCGTATGGGCGCTTGAACTGAGCAAGGGTAGGCAGATAATGTCCAAGGTGAATGGCGTAAATTACCAGACCGTTTACTGTTGGTTGCATGCTGACACCATTAATTATGGGCCAAACTGTCGAGGCGGTTTCTGTACAACCGTTGTTGTGCAATGTGAAAGCTGACGAAGTTGTTGAACAGGAAGCCTCAGACATCCCTGTCTTGCTGAATTTCCTGAGGAAGCAAACGGGGAGCTAAGTACTACGAGAATGTGTCCACTAATATAATCAGTTGTTGCTTGAACGGCCTTTTCCTGATAGTCAAAAACTATTCCACCTACCTATTGGCTTGAATCCGCAAGACGATAAAGTAGATCAGACAGTCTTTGCTCGTCACCAGGTAGCGTCGCCGGTTGTAAACACATTCTGTTTTGAATCTAAGTAACCAACTTCAATTTATTTTGCACACATATTACGTACCGTCAACTTAAAGGTTCGATGGCGTGCACAACTTTTACAGATAGGCTGACTGACAAAATCCACCTGAATCAGACCAAGATGGTAGACCGAAAGGCTCATTATTATCTTTGTTTCGGTTCTTATGGCATCAAGGACTGCGGGCGGTGGCTACTTTTGATTGCGAATAAACCGAGGGAACCGAAAACATCCCGAAAATTATAATGGCGTGTCTACTGAAAATTTTGCGGAGTTCAGTGAAAAATGATGTCAAAACCTATCTGCGTTTAGCCCCTCTGATTATGATGAATAACGATTTCAGAGAAACGGTGAATCAACAAGAGTGGCAACTGTGTAGGCTGGAGGAGACGGCCGTGTTTCCAGTTAACAAAACACTAGCGTTCAGTTAGGCGAGTTTGTTCGTCATTCTCGGCATCATTATACAGATGCACTGAACGAGAGGGACACAGGTCATTCTTGATCCATGCTGAAAAATACTGAAGCCCAAGCTGGAATGTTTACGAAAACCTGTTTTTTAGTAGCAATCGCAACTCGCTTCATTCCTCCACGATGTATGCACGTTGCGATATTTTTAGTTCAGAACCGAAGCATATGGATCTATATGCGTTTTCGGTATTGAACAATTAAGTAGTTGCACCGAAGTTGAACAATTCATTTTAGGCTGCTACGTTTCACAACGACAGTTAAGTGTTCTATGCAACCGTTTGTCTACTCCAGTTATTTCATTGGATATCCTCAGATGAGAATGCCCGTGTCTCTATAGATACCTGAGATGCGGTTCATTAAATACTATGCACACTGACACTTCTTTTGTAAACTTTATTTACTGTGACCTGGTTTATATGTACGGAAATGAGACACAGCTCTGTCCTAGTCTTAAAGACGGTGGTGACGATGATGTTGGTTACTGCTGGATTTGTTGAGGCTTGTCTGGTATGTTTGTCGTCATTTGTCTGGTATGATGCGGAACGATGAATCCGTAGAGGTGTGTTTGATTTGGTTGTAGAAAGCCTAACTTTAATGTGCAATAAACGATCACAACGAATTCTGTACCATAATTTCACAAAATGTTTACTTTTTCCTTCTTACAACTATCATTGTCTATCTGTCAAAACTTCCTCCTTGATGTTGTTGACACGTTCTCATCTTCATCTGTATCCGATTGTTTTAATGAGGTCATTTCCCGTTGACTGGTGGCTGTTTGAGAACGCGTGCTTAGTTGACCCATTTTGAACTATTTTGCTGGATAATTTGTGTACCCGGTTGGTTCACATTCAAGGTGAGACAGTACCTTTGTTGTAATTTTATTAAACAGTACCGTATAAATTCCAATCCTTTCAATCGCCTTTTCTGACGTTTTTTGGACTTGTAAGATAGTCCCTTTAACACGACCGTCTGAATAAGCGTTATTGAAATTGTCGAATACGCGTTGCTGAGTGAATTACCTTAAATTGCCAGGAGCGATTTAACAGTTACCATAGTGGGGATGAAGATGGTAATAATAATCATGGTGCCCATGAGAATGAGGATGGTGATACTTATGGTGATGATATTAATGAGAATGATGATGATAGTGATGATAGTGTTGATAGTGATGGCGACGATGATGCTACTGCGTTTGCATGTTGCAACCGAATGAATCGTTGTTTCCAGAGTTGTGCACACCTGCTTGTCAACAGTGCACCATCAGGAATCATCCGATGAGCTTAAACGGATCATGCCTATTATTTATCGCTGTATATTGATTATAAGGTCCAACTTCTCATTGTAGTTCGGTTCTTATATGAGCATCCCTACCTCATTCACATGTACATTCTTACATTTTCGCCGATTAAGGACGGTCTAATCATGTGGAACGTCATTTTGGATTTGTTCATTCAGTGTGTGGCTGTTTGATCTGATAACCTGAGCGTGGGTTGTAAAAGATGTTGTCATCAGGAAGCGTTGCTAACAATCACCCGTCTCTTAAATTTCTTGACAGTGGTAACAGCACTCATACGCGTCTAGATTGTCAGACATAGTGATCAAATGTTACACGGTTTCCTGGTGAGTTGAAATCACACTGTCTTAAGGAACAGCGCCATCTTGGGATTTACCTCTGCATGAACTTCATTGTTTAACACACGTAAATCCTTTGGAAACTTGTTATCGCCGACCGGCTGCCCGTTTCTAAAGTTGCCAGTCGGTTTTGTTTGTGGTAGGTCACGCCTGGTCCTTCTATGCAGTACCGTCATCTTCATCCAACGGAAGATGTCGATTTTACATTACAACAGGTGGTGTTTGAATCCGCAACTCGTTTAACGCTGTAATCAAAAGCTGTTTGTGAAATACCAGTTACAGTCATGTGCTGATTCACTGCTTTCTTGTGATTCTTAGTGATTGTCTTCGCAGACTGGATATTCGCTGAGAATCTGAACAATAAATCCCATATAAATTATACAAGTACGTATACTGAAGAATGTATGGTTTTTTTTTCAACGCGAAATGTACGCAAGAACAGAAGTATCCTAATAAATACGCGGATGGTGCACGTAATGCAAGATGAGGCAAGAGAATATTTTTCATCAGTCTAAATGGAATGACTCGTCCTGTGAAGCAGCATTCTTATAAGGGCATGTTGTTAAACCAACAGCTTGTCTATAGTGGCCAAATAACCTTCACCACAAAGTCCTACCCAAGTTAAGCAAACCGCCATTCAAGCGCCTTCCAACCCATTCCCAAAGGTGCGTTTTTCATCCCGATTCTTCTACTAACACAAGAATGCCATTCAGGCTTCATGGGAGCAGCTGAGTAGAAAGGTGGACAATATTACACCCGGTGAGGACTGAACGTCTTCCGCGGTGCTTTCCTTTAAGTTGAATCGCCAGACAGAATGTTTGTAAGCAGACCAATCACCAGTAGATAATAATAACCCGAAAAATGGGCCGGTGAACAGATTAGGCTACGTGGCAGCTGTTCGTTTTGGACAGCACAGAAGTCGCTCAGTTACCAGGCTTCCAAGTGTAACCGAAAGAAATTAGATTATTTTGACGTCAGTATGTACACACAACCAACTTACGTCAAACTTCTCCATAGGATTTTGAATGTTCTCTGGTCTTGGTGCAAGCAAATGGCATTGATTCCTCGGATCGAACATGTTGTCCGAAGGCAACGAACTGGACAGGCCGAATCGAGTAGGGTTTAAGTCTGCTGGTCGACTAAGCAGAATGCTCGACTGTACGTCGGGATTGTCCAACTGAAGCACACCCAAGCGTAGAAGACATGTACAAGTGTGGGCTACCAAAGAGATGAGGTTGTAACTCCACACGTTTCCCGTCCTCGCCAGCTGGTGTGACAGCCACTGTACAAGAGTGCGGCCTAAGGTTCACCACAAATGAAATTCAACAGATAAGATGAAAAATCATGCTATAATTAATTATTAGTGAAAAAGTAGGTGGAATTCCGGTGTGATCAGTTTTTATTTTAGTCAAAATTCTACGGTTGGACTTTCGTTGCCTCAAGCAACAAACGAACAATGAAAGTGAATGAAAATGGTATGTTTACATAAATCCTTCGGAGTTTTCCTGAGTTATTGATGAGTAGTAGGGGATTTTGATTTTCATATAGATTGAACATCACCCACAATTGATCTCCTGAGTTGTTCTGTCAACAGCATTACCTAACCCCAACAATTACCCGACGTTTTACTTTTTGTTACGGGTTAAAATGACTTAAAATATGATCTGAAAAAAACATGAGTTACATAACGACAATTTGAAATTTCGCCCACTTTCATCCGACAAAAAGTGAAACATGAAGAATATGTACACCAGACCTGTGTAGACAAACCTTTAATGTACGCATAATGGGGCGACAAGTATTAGGTAATGAGAACAAATTCAAATCTAACGTGATGTGTTGCCTCAACCATACTGGTGCACACAGTGTCGACTGGTAAGTCGGAATTAGCATAGCCTCGCTCAAAGCCATCGATTCCATGTTACGAATGTGTACGGATGTGACAACTCTATTGACTAAGTCACGATTTGTTTAACAATCGGTGATTTGGAGGTCCAAGCACCTAGTTCATCAGTTTAGGGATGTCACGACACTAGATATTTAACGTGTTTCGGAATACTTGTGACTACTCGTTGAAATAACTGTCATTCTGTTTTGCTTTGCACACCTCACTGCAAATGCAACTTAATTGACACACGCAATGGAAGACAAAAAAATTAGATGAACTGGACTTGCGCTAAGGTCGAATGGGATGTAGTACGTAGATAGAACTTAAATACACTTGAACAACCAAGAAGTTACGAGCTATGGCAGACGGTAATTTGTACTGGGTATCGTTTGCAAAATAGTCCCCGACGAATTGCAGCTTCATATAAATCAGTCCTTTATTATTATTTTTCTTGCTGTCAACCTAAGTCAGTCCTCCAAAACAGCTGTCAGCTAGTAGGGTTTTCCTTGATATCTTAGCAGCTTAAAGAGAAGCAATAATGTTTAGCCATGTATATTGAGGTTTCGGAATGGCCACATTTGTAAGCGATCGGGACAGAAATGGATAAGTCAAGACAGTTATTTCATAAAAGACCAAACGCCGTAAAATATCATGGGAACCCCTAATAAAGAGTGCATCTAGATTTGCTAAATTATTATCTGAGTTAACAGTATGAACACTATGGAACCTTAGGAAAACTAAGGGAAAGGCAGACTGAATACATCCCTCGGTCTTGTCCTTATAACCTGAGAGAAGTATATAAAGGAAATACACTGTTTTAAGAGATCGGCGGAAATGTGAGGTAGAAAAAAGAATTGAAAAAATGCACTCGTGTTATTATAAATTTGGTACTAATGAGTCAATACGAAATGCTTGCATCTACCAGTGTTCGAGTTCTGACTGCTTTGTTCAAACTGTTCAAGGGAACCAATTGTTTCAAATTTCGAAAATAATATTGTTTGGAGGGCGGGTCAAAAGCCATATCATTTGTATTGTATGGTCATATCTACGGAACATACTTAAACAGCTGAATTCATTCCACACAAAAATACCCTTAATCAAAGTGTTCCACAAACACAAAATTGACAGTACATATCTAGGACAGCACTTTTAAATTAAAAATTCTGCTTACCGTGAAGTTGCTCGTTATTTAGTGGTCATCTTGGACCCCATCCGCTAAATCTTATTCCACAATTTATGGGCGACTTTTGAACTTTTGAAAATTTCACATCACGATTTTCGCTAGTATAAGAGTAGTGAATTTCTTGATTGTTGGTGATAACTGTGCGAATGTATTTATGTAGTTAATTTGGAAGCTTATGTGATCGTATTTTCAACCGGAACTGCGATTAGGGTTTCACCTGAACATCTCAACTTTATCACTCCACTGTGCGTCAAAACTCTTCGATTTATCTTTGAAGGGCTTTTTTAAAGACATATGGACAAGAATAGTCTGTTAGTCGATATATAGGAGGACATTTTCTTAGGATCGACTGGAGAACATAAATCTGATGACACTGTCAACGCTAACAACGTTTCAACGTTGTTCTATTCACCCGCGCTCATCATTGTCTCACGAAACTGACAAAAACGACGGTTTAACCTTTTTAGATGTACTCATCACCAGGCTTAAGGATCGGACACTACAGTGATCGGTCCATCATGGAGCAACATGGGGCTGACAGTATCTTCGGTTCTCCAGCTTTGCCTCAAAAACATACAAGTGGGGTATTGTCGAAATTCTGTTTCATACGGCCGGAAGTACTTGAACCCCTGATAAGCTGTAGACAGAAGAAGGACTACTAAAAAACGTTATCGGCAAACGAATATGCTGAAAAGTTCAGACATTCACAGTATGATGAACGATTGCAATGAGTCACCTTAAACGGTTTAAAAGATAAATATATTTTTATTTCTGCAATTCAAAGTGGATCATTTGGCAAACGACATCAGACACAAGTTGAAGTCTGCCGTATCTCACACATATGCCACTGCCTAATTATGGTTGATCCAAGCTAAGTAAAAACCAGTTCTACACAATCGCGAACTCAGTTTGTCTTACTATTATTTCACCTTGTTTACCAGTTTACTTGCAGCTGCAGTGACGTTTACAGTAATTGCAAGAACACGTCCCCAACTGATTAAAACAACTCACGACACAACACTCTCGAACCAGAAAATCTATTGCTTGAAACCCCACATTATCAACCGCGACATCTCATGACAGCATGTCATCAAGTCGATTCAATTAGGTCATCCAATATATTGTTACATATTCGGAACCCGAGGTCACTAGCTCTTAGCGATGCCAAATCGACCACAGTTCGCCAAATGGTGGTTTATGTTTAAGGGTGGTAGAAACAATCCATATAGTTGCCGTGATGCCGACGACAATAAACTGTGTGAATGTCTGCTTGTCCGCACCCTATCTCTATTCGTTTGTCGTACATAATCTACTGAGTTTAAACTTACCGATAACGTATGGCAACATATATATTACTTTCGTTCTAATGAAACTGTCAGAAGGAACCTAGAATTTCAAGCAAAGAAAACTGTCAGGATGTCAATAAAATGACTTCAAAATTTATTTTTACCTAGCAGTAGGTGTTTAGTCAAATCATTTTCGTAAATAGGCGATGGACTGAAATTGGTTGAGTGACAATAACTTCAAGTAGAGCCTCTGTTGACGACCGTGGCACATGAGTTACGTCCACATAAACGTATATGTAACGTAACACAATAATTGCAAGCATGATTCCACTTTTTGTCTGAGATTAATGGTATATCATCTGATGGAATGTATTCGTGGACGTGTTGAGAGAGAGAGTGAATGTTTGCAAAATTTGTTGGTCTTGTGCTTCTTATTTTAAGGTGTCTTTGATTGGTCAGATCACAGTGACAATCCAGACCGCGTCAATCGTTTGTTAGCAGATTGAACGGCTTGCCCCTTTTAAAGCACTGGTGCACTGTGGACACTGAAATTGTTTATGACTCTCAAATGGACTGCCCGATACAAAATGATTCACGTGGAAGAATTCGGGAAAGTGCATCGCCCACATTGAGATTTGGATAAACACTGCGCTCATTTCCGCTGCCGGGGACAAACATCCATATACATACAAAAATGCACACGAACGAACAAACAAGCAAACAGCACGAAACCACCGGTGCGCGCCATAAATTGTAGGTATACTTGAAGACTTCTTAAGTGAACCACGTTGGCTCGTGTCGAATGGCTTTCCAGTATGATTATTTGAAATCGACGAGATTTGTTATAAGGCAGATCTACTTTATGTGTAAAATGACGTGAGAAGGAAATGGTTTGTCAGATGGAACGGCACCTGTAAACTGTCACAGGGGGAGCAGTTAATCATACCAAAACAAAAAACAGAAGTGCTGACTAACAACAGACTGAGGGAACAACCGAAACAGCTGATAAAGCCGGCTTAACCAAAGTGATAGAAGCGCTGACTTTACCAGAGGGTAGAGCATAACCGGGGACTTGACCATCCCAAAAGCAATGAAGCAACTCACAATGCGGAGAAAAAGTAGCATTACACTAACCCGCTAAAGGCTTTCCGTAAGCTCGTTGGTTGTGTTGCCTTTAGTTGGTACAATGAGGTCAGTTGCTTCAACCCAACTGGGAAGTATTGATCATAATGCCTCCAGCAGGAAAAACAACACGGATATGATTTATCCTCTTCGAAATACGCAAAGATCTGAACACTGTTCATAACATACTGTGGCTGAAAGTTTCAAAATGACTACTTGATCAAGCTTATTATGATGTAACAACGATAAACATTTTCCCATCTCAACCAGTAGTACCGCAGTACAAATTTCACTTCACAGGATGTAAAGTCTCTAACGTGTTCCGCCAACATTCCCATTCAGAATGAGCTGCACGGAAAGTTTATCTGAATGTAAAATCTGCCAACAGATGTGAGTGGCAGTCGATTTGCAAAAACCATTTTCTAGTTGTGTGCACTAGTCCGTAACTTATCTTTCCGGAACAGGGCGCTAGGGAACAAAGCGCTAAACTATAAACGAAAATCAATTAAAAGACAATGTCTGCGGTCGTAAGGAGAACTGGAAGTATTTCAGCTAAATCTAGGTTATATCTGACAGCAGAAAACAGAGATATTACAAAAGTATAAGGGGTATGATCATGGGAGAGCAATCAACAAACTCACGAGTAAAGTCATTCGTGTGATTGATTGTGACATATTGTGTGTCCAACAGCACTTTAAATCGGCAATTTGTTTGTGCGTTTGACTGTCAGCTTGGTGGGCGGGGCTCCGAATTTACGTGATGAATTTCTCAAGACGCTCATAATTCACGCCTATGCATTCCTTCCGATGTGTCGTTCTTGTTGTTTTAGTTTATTGCCGTATAAAACATTATATATATGTACATAAAACAAATCTGCATTCCACTGAGTCAGTACCCCAATAGCAAAACATACCTTGTGAAATGCCATCACTTCTTTTACTGTCGTCATTCACGAAGGTAAAACATCAAAATATCTAGGACGTTCAACTACCAACAATAGTAAAAACGGTCAACCACTGCACCTTATATGAAAGCAGGACTATTATCAGTTCCAAGGTAGACAAATAACATGGGTCAAATGTTTATACAGTTTATTCAGCTACTTGTTAGCATCACTCCGGAGAACGTGAGCAATTCCAAATTCTGGATGCTCAATAACAGGTCAGATGTATTGACGGGGTCAAAAACGTGACCCGTTTCTATGATATGCCTTTTAGGGGGTGAAGTAGGATTTTGATTCACTCGGTCTACGTAGGCAGAACAGACCGATGCCTACGACAACGAACAGGTGAACGTATGCCCAACTAGTTAGTTTGTGCGATGACGCAACAAACAGCGTCAACAGTACTTCACCAGAAGAACGGTGTACAACGCTTCTTAATATGAACATATTCTGAAATATATTTTTCTATGTTCACTGTCAACAGGAATTCACAGGCTTGACTGAAGCACGTATTGTCTGTGATGGTATTCACTAATATGATCTCTAAATTGGGCAATCTCTATTTTTTTATCGCAAAGTCGTCAGCTGGCGCACGTTTCGTGAAGACGTTCCAAACATCGAACCAACACTCCAAAGAGCTTGGTCAACAAAAACATTTAGGTATAATGAAGTTGAGTCTAACTTGTCCTTGTTATTGCAAGCTTGAGGTGTGTTTGTTAAGTCTGGTAGTATGTGGGTGAGCCTACGTTCAGATTTCAGATAATTCGTTGTTTAAAATTTCCAGATGTAGTTGTTGTTTTTGTTGATCCGTTTTAATGTGGTCGTTTTACATTTAATCAGAGCGACTCCTAATACTTTAACGGAAATATAGATGTACATTTGCAATATTTGTGTCCTCTAACAAAGACATTTTCGGCGAATTTATTGAATCCAGAAATATAGTAATCGCGACATGCCTGCAACCCTGTTGGCTTAACTGTCTAGGTTTCTATGGTTCGGATACATTTGTTTGGTGATAACTGATCGCCTGTTGCATCCGGGGAGAAATATTGGAACTAAAAGTCAGAGGATCAGTTTACGATACTAATTCATGAGATAGCGGCTCCGAACATTAAGTCTTCATTGACTTTGCATCCAGGTCTGAAACAGTACTTTTTATCTGAGACTAGGCTGGTTGTCGAAACAATGCGGACTAAAAAAGTGACTTGCATTTTGAGAGATTTTAAATGTTTGTTAACACTTCTGCTTTTTTTTGGCTTTGCTTCACTGACTGTGCTGACCAATTCAGCTCTGATATCTATCCATTTACGCATAAACGCTTTCATACATATTTAGTTAGCAGTTGATTTACAGGTAAGTAATAGGGGTTTTGCTAGTATAAGCGAAACATTACTGCCACTTATTTACAGCTTTCGCATTCCAATAAGTATTTCAGTTTTACCTTTTTGGAACGATTAAGTACGTTTCGGATTCGTTCGTGTTAGATCTCGCTAGTAGTACATGCTTTTTTACGGTAGTATTCTGAACTGCGGTTACGCTTTCTTGGGCAGCATTTTTGTAAACGTTCGTTCCCAGTAACCACCACCAACTGTTGAACCTGGTTGGGTTTTAACAAAACTGCGCATGCCGGAGAGTCAAAACCATATCTAGTGAATGAGCGGCAGATTATGGTCTAGGCAATTGTTCACCAGACCAAGGGGCTGCAATCACGTGAACTGCAAGAAAGTTTGTGACTTACTTTCCTTTGGTTTTAGCGCTTTCTTTTAGTGATAGTTTGATTAATCACAAAGCCTGAAGCGTAACATCCAAGAGTTATTTAGACAGCCGTGTTTATCAGTGTTACACTGAACTCAGATTAGACAGATGTCTAGTCCAATTCACACATGAGCCGCGCTCAGTTAGCTTGATCGCCTCTAGAAGGAGGTGAGTTAATCTATATATTCTCTAGATACATCACTTGCTATTAAACAACTCCATGAGTTCAGTTGCAGCCTACAACGACGAATGACTCTAAACAAGTCGGCCAGTCCATACTTTATGGAGTTTGCTGGTGAGGTTTACTATCAGTGATATTCAACTGGCCATAAGCCTTTAACAACTGAGCAATAATTGATAATATCTTACGCATTACAGGTAATACTACCAATTGAAATAAGATAAACTTGCTTACCCTGGAAACGCTCGGAGGTGAAGTATAACTCTTCCGGTGCTCGATCGTCAACCGATTCTCTCATAAATGACTGGCTGGTATGCTGATCAGAAGTGGGGAGTTTGAAACCTGGCCCTCTAATTGGTTTTCCGTTCTCTTCTGGTCGCTGTCCATGTTGCTTAGGACTAACAAAAACGGTGGATTGCGGTGTCTGCGAAGCTGACCCAGTGCCACCGTCGATTGTGTATTCACGCCGTAGTCGTGCACGTCTGATAATCGGCGAGGTAAACGAACCTAAGGGAGCGCTTTAAGGAAATAGTACGAGACAGGCACAAATAAGAGATCTTATGACAGGTCTTTAACTCTAAGGTGAACAGTTTGAAAGAACACCGCAAGAATTAATCAATTGTACGATTAAGGAAGAACATGTTATCCTCATACATTAAGGTACGTCGTACTCCAATTTTTAACGATAAAATCTATAGGTTAGTTTCGCGTGATAGACCTATGCGCTTTTTGCACGCAATACAACATAAAGAGTGGTTATGAATATTTAGGCATACAACTTAGAAAATAGCAGTTGAATTAAATAGCCGACCGAGTCTTGTTTTTTTGTTTACTCATCAATATGATGCAGTGATGAGTCGTACACTATTTTGCACATTGAGCAAGACAGGACAGTCGCTAAAAGTTAAACAATAGTTGAAGCACAGGGTTCCCCTTGACGACCAGTTCACTGCAAAATGATAACATATATTGTGTTATGTTAACATTCCGTTCATTCTCATTAGTCGCGGACGTGAAACATGCAAGCCATATATGACATACAAATAGAGACAGACATGCTATGGACGCAAACAGTCACACCACGTATTATGTCACCAACACCAAGGCAACACTATGGATTGTTTTAACTCATTTTGTGTACAGCAACAGTTGGTGAGTTCTGACCAACATAACTTCTTTGTTATTTGTTTTAAATGAGACCCAACTGTGGAAAATCAGGGTTCCGGCTGGATTCGAACCAGCGACAGAAACATTATGCTCAAACGTTCCAAGCGCTCTATCAGCTGAGCTACGGAGCTATACCAGGAGCTCGGAAATTTGACATATGGGCTCGGATACCCACCCGTTCCACTGTCTCATATGGAATCCAGCAAACGATCCAGGGAATCGTCTGCCTCGGAAGTATCTCTCGAACAGTATTCTCTGGAATTCACTGCAATTGAACATAGCTTCGCTAAAGGCCAGCAGCTTCGGGTTATGATTGCGCAACAATATGTTGAATGTGTTAATAGGTCAACCTAGTGACCAGTTATCATGAGATGTCGCGGTTGATAATGTGGGGTTTCAAACAATAGATTTTCTGGTTCGAGAGTGTTGTGTCGTGAGTTGTGTTAATCAGTTGGGGACGTGTTCTTGCAATTACTGTAAACGTCACTGCAGCTGCAAGTAAACTGGTAAACAAGGTGAAATAATAGTAAGACAAACTGAGTTCGCGATTGTGTAGAACTGGTTTTTACTTAGCTTGGATCAACCATAATTAGGCAGTGGCATATGTGTGAGATACGGCAGACTTCAACTTGTGTCTGATGTCGTTTGCCAAATGATCCACTTTGAATTGCAGAAATAAAAATATATTTATCTTTTAAACCGTTTAAGGTGACTCATTGCAATCGTTCATCATACTGTGAATGTCTGAACTTTTCAGCATATTCGTTTGCCGATAACGTTTTTTAGTAGTCCTTCTTCTGTCTACAGCTTATCAGGGGTTCAAGTACTTCCGGCCGTATGAAACAGAATTTCGACAATACCCCACTTGTATGTTTTTGAGGCAAAGCTGGAGAACCGAAGATACTGTCAGCCCCATGTTGCTCCATGATGGACCGATCACTGTAGTGTCCGATCCTTAAGCCTGGTGATGAGTACATCTAAAAAGGTTAAACCGTCGTTTTTGTCAGTTTCGTGAGACAATGATGAGCACGGGTGAACAGAGTCCATAAGGTTAAAAAACGAATCAAAATGATCAGTGTCCGCAGAAGCATAATATCATCAACATAATGTTTGTATAATAAAGTTTTGGTGATGTTACCTAGAATATCTTTTGATCATTTCGAGGAGGATACCAGCTGATTTGTGGCTCAATGGGCTACCCATTGCCATTCCGTTTATTTGTCTGTGCGCGGGTCCTTTAAAATTGAACCTGCTGTTTTCTGTACGTAGCAAGATCAGATCCTGAAGATATTCAATTGAAATACCTATATCATAGTTTTGGTTGTAAGCAAAATCACATGCAACTCAATTGTCTCATGAAGAGGAACGTTCTTAAAAATGACATCAACATCAATCGAAGTGACAGCTTGAATGCTCATTGACACGCGTTGTGGTATCTCCGCTGATTCAAGTGAAGGGATAGTATTTTGCAAAGGATGCCCAGAATTTCAACCATCTATCGAGCAAGCTTATGGTATGCTGAATTGTTCGTACACAAAATGGGTTGCAGAGGAGCTCCACGCCTGTGTATTTCTAGTGTACCTCTCATTCGTGGCTCGCTAATTCTGGCAATCGTAGTTTTGTTCGTCTGCATTCGCCTGCCTGTACGACTGATATTTCATGCTGCACACCACATCTATTTTACACCTGCAAAGCAGTTTGCTAAAACAAGTGGCTGATTCTTAAAATGGAACTACTCAGTTCATAGATGATAACCGGATTACCATCTTAGTTAGAATCATACATCTTGACTGATACTGGGGAGTCTCCTCAGGTTATGTGGTTGAACGTGGCTTGAACAACACTCATTTTGTTACACTGTCAGGGTTCTGTTGGTGTATAACAGTGCGGTGGGTATTCTGATTTGAAAGCCGTTTCATTCTATGTTTTCTAGACGCTCCTTCCAAGAGGTCCGAAGGTGGGTTGGCGTTAGTCATGTGAGTTTGTGCTTTGGAGACAGATCACTGAACCAACGAGTACGTGGGTCGCATATTCTTCAGCACTTGTCTGAAACGCCACTACTGATGCGGATCTCAGGCAGGGATGCAGCAACTTGCCCACAGGTGGCTGTAGAAAATAAAGCCTGAAGATTTATTGGACCCACAATCGGTTAGCGTTGTAAAACAAAATACTGGTAGTTAACTGCACCACTACTTCTTCGTGTCGTAACGCAATGCTATCACCTGCCAGTAATATCGCACGAGTGTATATACATATATAACCAGCGCGCTATATATGTTATACATATATATATGCATATATTTCACCTTGTGTTTGCACTTATATCCAGAGATTTGGCGCATGCATATTCTTGGAGTAATCATAACCGTCAAAGTTCATTCCCGTTATCTTCTAAGGGTTTACTGAAAACTTACTGAAGAAATACGCACAGTTTTGATCGCATACATCAACATAGACAACGTGAAATGAAAAGCGATGTTTTTTACTGGTAGTTTTGTGTTCTAACTACAGTTCAGATTATCTTTTGCTGATTCCGATTTCATTTTAGGCAGTCCATAGATATACTTTACCAGGCTTTGAATGAATAGACTTTCTAAAACTTTTACAACTATCTCAACACACTTCGACAGGAAACACGAATATAGGACGACGTTGGTATGAAAGGAGCGTAGAAAATTAGGGTAAGTAAACAGGCATGGATTCAGATTCACCTTTAGCTATGATGAAGTATTGCTTCTTGACATCTGAACGTCAATGTAGGTGGCTTACAACAAACTTTATGCCCGACATATGACATTTATCTGCAGTATTTAGGAAGATGCCTGATTTTTCATTGTTTACTACAGCGTAGTTTTCTGACAGCGCGGCAGCAGTATCTGGAGTAGTCTCGCTACTTACCTTTCCAGTAGTACATTTCTTTGGTTGTTTTGTCCCTCCAAAACTTCCGCTGATCTTCCAAAATGACATTCATTTTCGACGGATAATCGGCGTTGTTCCTGATGACAACATTAGGAACTTTGTCCGGCTTAATAAACACCAATTACCGAATTTCTATGAATTCTTTCATGGCTTGATAGTACTCTTGTTTTAGAAACCACTACTGACGAATGGATATTGGTAAAAATTGGTTTGAAATATCTACTCATTTTGCACGGAACCAGCCCGTCTCATCACAACGCGTGAGCGATATATCCTTCAACTAATCATACAGATACTCGTAATGAACTTTGCGTAATCAGTTTTTTGACGTCTTTACTTGGTATTTCGATCTTCATTTCAAGGGGGAGGACATCTAATTGCGTTGTGAACTGAGTTTGACAGAGATTGTGTACACACTTCAAACCATTTGTAGAAAATGTACAGGTGTTGTTTGATCGTGAGTGATAGCTTCGTAGAGGCCGAACAGTTCTGACCTTGGCGATAGGAAAGGCTTCTCTGGAAAAGTTGTCAAACTTAATACGGCATACCACTGACAATCCGTCGAGGGATTCCGCAAAGTGATGGTAGATTTTTACACGCTGTTTACTTCATCCCAAGCAGCACTGATGTACGAAATCGTCAATCTCCCGAGACACGTTGTTTTTTGTTACCTTCTCCTTAGATAGTAACTTGACAAACTGCGTTGGAAATAGTCCAGGTTGAATATGCTCATAGAAATCAATACGTGTCCTTTCCAGTACCATCTTGTAACGTAACTGTAGCATCGTAACACTAGCTGGCCTTGTTTGTACAAAAGTGGTTGAAACAATTCATAGGGTTGCCGTGGTTTTGGTGACATAATACGTGGTATGACTGTATGCTTGTTCACAATATGTCTATCGCCATTTGTATATCTATATAACCTGTATGTTTTGCGTTCGCGACTGCTAACAATGAAAGGAACGTTAACATATCGCAACATATGTCTTCGTTCTGCACTGGTGAAGTTATGCAGTAGCCGTTCCGGACCGTGGGTTTAAGTTAATAGAGTTCAGCTGGGGTTATCTGTAATCAACCAATCAAACAAGTTATGTGGAACAGACATTTTACAACTGTCAGCAACCATGTTGACCTCATTCTTTTGATTACTCATCCCGATATTTATTCTTATAGTTACTGTCTTGTAATTAGTCTGCTTAGCAAATACAGAATGCGGTGCCTCTCTGCCTCTTTTTTATTGTCAGGACCCAAAAAACAATTGCGTCTCAGTTGAGTCTCATCTAAATTGCGATAGAGTTGAATTTATGGAAACGAATGTAACGGGAACGACAGAAAGTGAAAATTTGCACAGATAAACAGCAGTAACATATCTGTCATAGTTTGGGATGTTTGCCTTGCTTATTTGCTTGCGTAATTTTACCTTGTACTTCACGGCACGCAAGTCATACAAACTATTTTAGCGTGGAAGCCAAGGCCTGTTGCTATTATGACATTTTGTAGTAAGAAACACTGACATTTCGATCAATTACTTGGAAGAATTTTAAAAGTCTGTTGGTTCATAATAACATTTCCCAGGTTGGGGAATCGAAATGAGGGTAGATTGGAGAGACACGAGCTTATTTATTGCATGCACATGGACTAAACGAACATCAAGAATTTGACTCCTGTAACAGATTAACAACGGTTCTAAAAAGTTTTCCTTGTTTTAGGTCAACGAGGTAAATTTCATGCCATGATCCACGTGAAGCTGATGTGCCCTGTCGTATGAATGAGTTCCTACGAGTATCCGTGATGCGATTTTCGATAGGACGGATCCATGTTTACGTAATCCTACGGTCGTTCACCTCCATGAATGGCTTCTACATGCAAGGTTGTGATTGAGCAACCAGCAGAACTACAGGAAGAAAGTCCCTAAGCAGGTGATTACTAAACGTTCCGGAATGAAGTAATTATACCGAGTAACCCAACTCTTCCATCATGATATTATGAAACAAATACGCCATAACAACGACGAATACTAAAGTTATGTTGTCATGGCAGTTGCTACCGGAGCAACAATTTTAGTCAGCACCATCAATCCGCCTAGAATAAGGCCTACACACAGGTTTCATATTTTGATGACTCAAAAACATACTTGATCGTTACTCAAATAACTGACATTTTATAAACTAGAAGTAAATCACGTCTAATCGAGACTTCGAATTCACCCAACTACGATTACTCTGTTAGTATGAAGCACTTTTCTGTAAAAAAAAAAAACTAGCCGAAAAGGAAGTATTACTGGTGAACAGACATTTTTACGAGGTGCAAAATGTTTCGCACCATACAATGACTTGTCTGCGCGAACCACAAAGGAAACACTTTTGTAAACCAAAATGCGCCCACCTCATCCGAGAAATCAGTAAGATGGTCCTGACGGACTAAATCTGTTTACTCCTTGTCATGATGGCAGATCACTGAATTTCATAAAGCCCGTGATGTGCAGTCTGTACCCCTAGCTATGGAATGGTAAAGCCGACCTACATTCTCCGCAGATGCTTAATCTAAAGACTGATCACAAAAATTTGTGAGATATCGTAGACTTTTTCCTTGAACCAAGCAAACTGTGTTTTGGTATCGAAATATGTGGTGGAGCATGTGTGGGGTAATTTGCCAGTGTGTATGATGTGACGGAATCCACGCCAATCATGAGCTCGTAAAGTGATAGTTGGTGGGTGTAAGCCAGGGACTTCAGCGCTACCATGTGCTCAGTTACAGAATGCATCACGGCTCACCCGAAAGGAAATATTTTTTCAATGATAAAGTGTGTTTTGTAAGGGATGGACCTACAAATTTCACTATAACTTTGCCTAAATGGCAGGTGTTAGCTATCGGTGGACAATGCGGGACAAAGAGAGATTGCATTTGAGTATAATGTTTCACGGATTGTGTGACACTGGTAGATATTTTATGAGCCTTTCACTATGTGAAACAAATTGTTTTTGGCCATTACTGTTGTCCGCCCAAACATGTTCTCCTCTATCTTTGTAACTGCTGAAACAGGATGCCAGTCATTCCAAGTAAGTACCGTCATCAAGTATCCAGATTCTATAATACTTTAAAATACTTAGTTTGCCCCTAGTGTGAAAAACGCAACAAATGTAAACTCACGCCTATTTACAAAGTGAGTTTGTCTTACGTACTCTTTCTCACATGTCCCAATGGGAAGAAGTGAAAAGTAAAGTTGATCGTGTGGTGAAACCATCTCACCTAAGGAACACTTCTGCGCTCTCAGTAAGGGTTTCCGTGCTGGCGGATGCACTGTATATGTCAATCCCATATCGTCCAATTCCAGCATATCATTCCGGGGTGTCTTGGACTAGAGAACACAAGCCTTACTGAAAATTATACACAGTCCTTCAGAATAGTAATTCCGTCGTAAACAACTGTTTGTTTCGAGAATTGGGGAAAATGTGCTAGATTTCCGCAAGCGATTAGAACAAGTGGTCAGTTCAGACTTTGAAAATATGTGATTCATCCATTTCATCATAAATAATAATGATCACATTAAGACGTTTTTGAAACGTACACTTTCTTTCCTACTGAGTTCGGTCAAAATGTGTAACCTCCATATTCGGGGTTACTGATCAGTATGACACGTGCTTTACAGTTTATCACCATATCATATTCGCTTTGCATAGCTACAGTCAGATGAACCACAATAAAATCAAGGTTGCCGCTTCAGTCTAACTGAAGCCAACTTACGTTGAGCTTCTCCCGATCTGACCAGGTACTCAAACGACAAGTTTATATGCTTCCAAGACAGTCCAGTCATTGGGAACTCATTGGGTTGTGAGCATGTCAACTGAATTCGCAGCAAGCAATTACATACATGTGGTCTATCACATGAGTAAGATATGCCTTGGCCATACGGGCTGGGAAAGACAGTACATGGACCAAAAAAGAATGTCTCCGAAGAGTGTTGGTTGTCCACTGCATGTCCTGGAAATTAATACAGTGCGCGACATCAGACCAGGTTCTCAACGTACGCGCTAACGCATATGTTGTGCGTTCAGGTATAACCGATGATCGGATCTTCAACAAATTTGATGAAACTGGTATACTAACAGTTTACAGGACTGTATCAGTTTACGGTCACCAGAATATCCGTTAATGAAGCTGATTTGTAATCGTTTTTGCAAGATTGACGGGAAGAAGTTTGTTTAAATCTTTACAACGGCCTCATGAATACCTCGTTTAATTAAAGTCTACGGATAGTAACTTTATGATTTTACTAGATCACTTCATAACCTCCAACAGGCCACTTTGTGTTGTTGATATAAACGTTTTTAATTAGAAATCGATTGCTTTTCAAGGTGTGTGATATCAAACATAACCGTTCCCTTCAAGAAACGTGATTGACATTTTGTGTAACACAACATCCTCGTCAGAATTCTGGATAAATTCAGTCAATGATAATCGACGTCCAGTGGTCTTTACTGGGATACATCAATCATTTTTTGGCTGTATTAAAAGAAACAGCTGCATCACGTTTTAGCCCACAGCTT
Source organism: Paragonimus heterotremus (assembly GCA_013368495.1). Lineage (NCBI taxonomy): Eukaryota > Metazoa > Platyhelminthes > Trematoda > Plagiorchiida > Troglotrematidae > Paragonimus > Paragonimus heterotremus. Next base: position 131,301 of record LUCH01000574.1, on the reverse strand, counting down.
ACTGAAAGGAAATGGTATTTTTTGTACATTCACTGGGTGCGGCATACACAGTTTGCAGTTGTGGACGGAACACAATGTCAATCGAGATGTTGTGTGTACACGAAATTACTTTTTTGAAGATACCCATGAAAGTTGAGCTTTCGTAGTGCACAGATTCCTCGTGCAGACAGTAAGTGTTGTTATGACCTACTGATCAAACGTGACCGTGCACTTCATGAACAACTTACCTTCAGCATGATCGGGTGTATCGGAATTTGCATCAGAATTCAAATTTGGACGTGATAATCACGTTAGTACACACATCCTACAAGCACGAAGATTTGTGATCAGCCTTTGGTTGAAGCAAGAATAAGTGTTACTTATATCCTTTAACGGTGGAGACGGTTGCATCTAGTGCCTTCCTCCCTGAAGCGTCTGGACAGAAACGTCTATTTGCACCAAGCAGTCTACAAAATATAATGTCTTTCTAACGGATTACAAAGCAGAAACAGACCGCTTCCAATACCCGGTTTTAAACGACAAGAAATCGGCTTATAAACCCATATTCAGAATTGGTGGTATAAAAGCAAAAGGAGTTAATGCCTCTGTTCGAGCAGATTAATGTCTCATTCAACGGTTCCTGGCTAAAAGAGATGGTGGGCCTTCAGCTTTTCGAACATAACTCACTGACCGGTTTTTGCCTAAATCTGGTTTTTGAGCTCACAGTTTATCATTCCTGGTCAGATATCGTATAATACTCAACGACGTTTCCAGCAGTTCATAAAATTAGGCAGCAGGCAGTGATATTAAAACCACTTGCGTGTTATTCGTGGATAATCTTATTATACACATTTATGCGGATAAGTTACCTTTTAACGTTGGATGAAACAAGAGAATCACTGCAAACATAAACAGTAGAATTCATGACTGGTGAGTCATTATCAAAAAGAAAGCTAACCTATCATTCATTCGCAAATGACCTCTTGGATAGGCTTCCGTAATCCTACTTCTCTAAACAATAGAATGAAATAATGACATCATCTGTCGTATTATTTCAGTTAAACTACACGAAAGTTCAAAAAAACGGACTCAATGCTCACCTGTCTTTCACGGCCGCATCATAAGAATCGGCGTGAACATTGCGCACGTGGAGCATGGCATCCGCGGTCAACTGATTTTGCCTTATGAGGTCATGTCTCGGGTACACCGTGGTATTTCGATCAAGACTAGAGGTATTTGGGTGCCCAAATTTTCGTAGTACGCGTTCCGTGGGAGATTGATCAGTTTGTTGATTACCTCGGAAACCCACGTTGGATGTCGTTCGTCCCGTTTGTGCTAACAGTTGTCTGATCAGTTGCTGCGAATTTACACGATCAGCGACTGATCGGACTACGTCTGCACTTGTTAAGCTCCTTCTACCGGTATCCTTCAGATTGAGGTAATTCTGACTGGAAGGTGGTATATTACCAGACATTTTTACGTGTAAATCGTGCGAGGTTGATTCTTGCCAAACTGAATTGGGTAGCCTTGTTCCGATATTGCTGGCCCCGACAGTGTTAGAACGACGTAAAAGCGGTCTAGTTTGTGAAAGTTGTTTGTTCGCCAGAATATTCAAGGCCGTCAGCTGTTTGGTTGCGTAAACATTTTCTCCAGTTCTGTTCAACGCAGCCTCCGAAGATAATTGACCGTGCCTCATTATACATCTGGTGAGGTCAACACTGTTTTGTGACGATCTAGGTGGATCCATTTTCCATTGTGTCATTCCTTTCTGCGATGAAGCAAAATTTGTACTCGACGTGCTCCGAGCTTGGACACCACCAGCTACCATGGGTGATAAAGGGGTCGTTGAGACAGCAAGACCGCTCAAAGATAAAAAGTCTCTCAGAGTAAACGGTCGCGTTGTTGGTGGCACCGCCATCTATAAAATCAACAGAAACCAATACACCATACTGGCAGACTGGATGACTGCTGTGCGTTATGGCAAACGCAAAATTATCTTAAAGGTCCGGCAAAACTGATTAACTGGCGAGTATTAATGACGAGTCAGTCCGGTTTCACTGGCTCAAAGCTATAAACGGAAAGCTGGATTAAAACTGATGTAGTTAGAATAGACCCAATTGTGAAAATGCAAGGCTTCGGCTGGATATGAACTAGCAACAGGAAAAACGTGCCTGTACGCGGCAAGTACTCTCTCAGGTGGGCTAAAAGACCATAACGGGAATCCGGAACCTTCATATTTGGACTCTATTATTTATCTTCCCTACGGTCTCATATGGACTCTACCAAATAATCCAGGGGACTGACTGCCCCCGAAGCATGTTTCAAGCAGTTCACGCTGGAGTCGACCAACGCCAAGATTGAATAATTAATCTGTTTCACTACTGAGTGGTTTGGTAACACTGATTATTCCGAAGAAACATAACTGCGAAACATTATGGCCTCGATCAGAATGAGACCAACGACAGTTATTTTATGCGTATCGTATCAAGTTAACCATAATACTACTACTCTGGCCGCATAAAAAGTCAACAGACATTTACAGTGACCAACTAAAGAGGTTGATGTAGGTCACTTGTTCCCAGTTATTACTACTTAAGTGGTACACAGTTAGTTTGACCTGGCCCGATTTCGTCAGCACCATACAAACCGCAGACATGTGACCTGTGAATAAGCGCCGGAACAGCAGATGTCTCACTTACCCACTAATCAACAGAGTAGAAATCACGTGAGTCGCAAGAATGTCCATCATTTGGCTTCTTGAGTTGTTGAACTACCATCTTGAATTGAAATCAACTACTTACAGAAATATGTTTTAACCTTTCCTGCATTCATAGTGGGTGTGTGATAGGTCCTGATCCAAACACTAGTAACGTACGGTTTTCAGCATATTAAAAAAGAAATGCTACAGCTGCTAAGGGTAACTCAACCGCCCTTTTACAACCCTTATGGCTTATGGATTATGGATTAAGCGAACGGATTACCGTTGTGATAATGATCACAGATCGTGGGTTTAATTTGTAGCCTTGTTTAGTATGGTTGAGACCCATATTGGTCGAACAGGCGGTCTAATATTTCGCTGGCGGTTACTGAAGCAACCCGTCCGCATATGTTATGAAATTCATGTTCTCGCTTACGAACGTAATGATGTTTCTAGATCTATCGCTTTGTGTTGGATAACCCAAGAGTACTTCGTAGGCGTTCCTGTTTTTGTGCAGGCCGGACAAATTGTGGATCATAACCATATTAACAGAAGTAGACAGAGGGACTGAAAAAATGTTGATAAAGCTCTGACCCGATATAAATATCACAGCATCAAGCAGTGCAACACATGTTGACGGCATAGCTGTTGACCTGTGGTTTAGAAAGTATGCGTAAAACCGTGACGCGGGTTAACTCACATGGATATGTTGAGTAGGTAGAATTCCAAACTTGCCAACCGATTCAATCGTGCTTTAGCCATTAAAAAGTGCTCGAAAACCCGGGTTTATCCTAATCACAAATAGGATCTCACGGTTAATTAGCCTATCGACTTTAGACCCTAAGTCCAGAATTTTCCTTTGATACTTGTTTAATAAGGGTGAGTCTGTAAGTGTACCGTTCCATATGTTGAAGAGTTTGTGGATGAGGATAGGGTATCTTATCAGGCATCTGCAACTCATATGGTGTAAATAGGCTCTTTGAATAGGCAGAATGTCAGACTAAGAAGAAGCGAGAGGGGCATGTGTTGGGGGGCTCCATAAATTTCTTCCCTAATATGCAGTAGTGATTACACAACTCCGAGAGTCTGTTTTTTATATGGAGGTGACAAGTCCAGTGCCATAAAGGTAGTATGGAAAGTAAACTTTATGATGAATGTGTCACTGTACGTTTGTTTATGATGGCCCGGATGACTGTTCTTGAACCAGTGGATACTACACATCGTTTTGGTTCAGTTTCGGTCCTACCAGACGTCCTCACAAAACCCCGTCGTCATGCGTTTTCAAAGTAAAGCAGTATTAGTGGGCTAACAATTCTCCGTGACTCAGAAAGAATGTAACAAATAGTAATTTACGAACAAGGTTGATGGCGTTTGTTTCTGAACTGACTTGCCACGGAGACTAGAGAGGGGCATTCGCGCGTACAGCAAAACACGTAATTTACGCTCCACCACTCATGGTTTCGTCTACTCACCTCCGATAAGATACAGACCGTGTATGCACACTGAAGTAATTCTGGGTGGAAACCCATGTAGCATAATTAGCTTACATACACACGGTCAAGAAAACAACGGAAACGAGGCAGATGATAGACGGTTTAACTTTTCTTTACCGTTCAACTAGGTCAGAATGGCAAGCTCAACCAGCCCTTGTAAAATGACTCAGCCGGCACTAGGTAGGTTACTATGATGCCTACGCAATCCATGTTTAGCAGGGTAAAGAAGAATCAGGTCTCAGCAGCACCTTCGAATTTGTGCAGTAAAGCTAGGGTCAAAACAAAATCTGATTATTGAAAAAACTGGGGGTGCTGAATGCCAAAACAAACGAGTTCACTAATAAAAAGAAAACCGTGCTTTTTCAAGTAGTATGTTTATAAGGAAACTTTTGTTTCAAACACTCCCTTAAAACTTGAAGGACTAAAATACTCACTGACAGAAGTGTCTGACGCTTTCTGAAGACAGCCAGATGGAAGCCACTTGCTTCCTATCATGAGATGAGTGAGTTTGCGACTAATAATGTTTAAATGTTCAGTATGATAATGGTTAAATGTTACTGAGATCCAGTTTAATTGCCCCTTACGTATACAACTTGTAAGGGAGAGGTCTGAGGAGACAGACATAGGTCAGTTGATGCGACGCCGAAAACAGCACACCGTTAAATGAACCAGAATAACTGGGACAGATGAACCTAGCTTTGTCTTGCGCAACTGCAATAGAATCCTATCTTCGGAGGACAAATGGTCAGGCACTTGCGTTGCAGCATAAACACAATCGTCATAAAGTGTAACTTCGGTTCAACGGTTTGTGTTTGCATAGAATGTTATTCTTTGTTTCAATCTCTCGCTAACAATTGCAGTCTGATGGAGCTTTTAAGTAAATCCAGCAACCAATCCTTGATGCTGCTTATCCCCGTTTCCCGTTTACGGGTTGGACACAAATGGATTCTCGGGTGCTGAGCGCATATAATAAATATACAACTTATCTTCGAAATTGGCGGCATGGTAGTTTTCGCTGTTACCACTCTTCAGTAAAGTTTTTCATTTCGATCTTTAGGTTGTTCGTAATTAATGAGATGGACTCTCCAACATTCAGCTTCTCGGGATGCTAATTTTGTGAATTCCCTATAACAAGTGGAGATCGAGTCAGCATTATATTGTTTTACTTACAGACGTAAAATGATGGCTTATCTGACTATCCCTATTCGAAATCGGGTTTCAAAACTGTCGTGGTAAGAACTAAGTAAGGCATTAAATAAACTGTGGTACACGAGTCATCCTAGCTTTGTACAATTATCCTCCGTTCCGAATTCTGTATGCACATTGTAAAAGCTGTCCCGTATTTGCGTACACATTTTCTATGATCCACGGATTAACGTGTGTATCAATCTACTGATTTTGAGCATATATTTGCATCTAATTATTGATCCCAACATTATCTGTTTTTGTGATACACTCAGTCAAATTCCAGATCGTTAAATGCGCTATTGTGTTTTAAACTATTTTGATAAGAGATTCAAGTATCTTGATGGTGGGTCTGTATAAAGTGCGTTCAGATAATACTACTTTGGGCTTTTGTTCGAATGTATCAAACCAGGAGTAACATCTCACACCATATACGCCGGAGACATATTGATCATGACTGATAATGCTGGACAGAACGAGCATGCATTGGAGGCACTGTGGTCTCTCCAGACAACTTTTGCAGTGAAAGTAAGTCAAAAGATAACACGCTGCTTTCTTCTAATCATTATTCACCCATACCGAAAAGAGAGGCGATGGGTACTCGATAGACCGTTAACAATGGTGGACTCGACAAGAAGTAGTCTCACTTATTTTCAGACAGAATAAGAAACATGCGTGCTCCAGACCGGACTAACAAACAGGTAGTTTTTCCCGTTCAGTAGAGTTCACACAGACTTGGGTGACATTCTAATGTGAGCGGAGGGAGTAAAGTAATGGAAGTAGACAAATGTGGTAACAAAAGATGCGTTCAAAAATTCCGAACAAACGAGACCATTAGTAAAAATGAGTAAACTTGCCAATCAAAGCATGCAATAGGAGTAATTGCTACGCAGTGGACTCAGTAATGATGTCAGAGACATGCAAATCACCGCTACCGTCCTTGAAAGGACAACTTTTCAATCGACATCTATAGTTACTCAGGTAACATGAGGTTTTATTTGTAAAGCGGTTGCAGCAAATCAAAAGGCACTCATACACTTCAAAACGCATTATCGATTAAGTTACGCGAATCACTGAGTTTTCACACGGAGCATTTTGTCGATCACTGCTACTTGTTGGGGACTGACCTTCATGTGGGTCTGTACCATTCAGCCATTCATTAGTCAACTCCATAATTGCTTCGCTGATCCACAACATTGCACTCACCGGTGCGTTAAAGGCACCATAGTGCACGGGAAATTCTTGTGCTCTGATCATTCGTTATCGTTTTTTGCCAGCTTTCATGAACTGCTGCGTGACTGAAGTGAATGAAAGAAACAGATTTGTCCCACAAGACGACTGCTGTTACAAATATATTCCATTTACCACGTCTTGTTAGGCATTATTTTCTAGAGGGAGTGATCTGTGATTGCGAGCACATTACCACAATGATCGTTTCCTGACTCACTGTAATTTTGCTAGTGTCCTGTAAATTTATTCATGTGGTACTTATTCTTACGGCATTTAGAGTGCAAACGGGTATTTCGTTGTGTATACTATTATTGAGTTGTTGAGCACTTAGACATGCAAATTAGTTTAAGGTTGTATCTAAGAGCCGACAGTTCGGCTGACAGTTTATAGTGTCCACATTCTAATTCCATGATAGCAACCACTAGTTAACGCTTAGCGATAAGTAATGGGTTGCACGACCTGTACAGGTTTAAACACGACTCAGTGGTGTATTCAGTATTTCGAACGGTTTCCATTAAGTTTGTGCAATACGTCGCACATTCTCAAGCTTTAAAATACGTCGTGATCAACAGGTAATGCATACTAGAAATCCAAAATCTAGTGAACAGTAGAATTTTCGAAAGAGTAAATTTACAAATGAGGCAACAAAGCGACCAAATGTACTGTCTTACATTTCTGAAACTGAAATTGAGATCAATGGGGGAAGACACCCGAAATATCCGGAATTATTCGTGGGGCTATAACCAGCCGCCACCAGAAAATAAAGGCAGTGTACCCAAATGAACGTTGAATGGAAATACACTTCCGTTATGACAATGGTTCTGGCCAGCAACGTCTACTTACCGTGAAGAAAATGGAGTCATCGGAAGGAAGATCGTTAGTTTTTAGATTTTAAGTGTTGAGTGAACTCAGCAATGTCTTAAAGTGGATACCACAGTCTCATGACAACCTACATATGCAGCAGCAGAACCCTCATTTACTAGTGAATTATCTGGTTTGTTGGTCTTTGAGGAAATAGAAGATTAAGTGACATACACGAAACGAATCTCGATTAACCACTCTGACCTTGGTTTAGGTACTCTACGGAAAGCTGTTGCGATCAGGTTGATGTGATGCATATTTAACGTTTATCTTTTGAACCACACAGATGTTTTTAAAAGATGATTCTGGTAACAGGGCGACCAGAGTTCTGTATAGTGTTTGTTCAAGTTAACATGATACGGATTTCGTTTTCTTGGGACGAAGGATACAGGAGCCTTTGTAAACGTAACTAAATGAGATGGGTAAGTTTGGGTGTTAGCTGCTTATTGGTGTGAAGTCATGTCTTTCCAGACCCAGTAAATTAATTTACTAGTCAAAGGTCAAATTAAACTGTTAACAGTTCTCAGCATATAGCTCGTATGCTGGCTAGGGGGTCACATGTCAGTAACCACCATTGTTAACGTATTTTATTTACCATTGGGCTGACTGTGATTAGTGCCATATCATGATGAACTACGTTGTTTCTACAAAATACTGAATTTACAAACAGCAGAAAATAATCCCGTTGGTTACAAATCAACTTCGATGACAACGGCAGCTGGATTGTCAGGTTTACTACAGTAAGAACGTTAGGTCCCATCAAAAACCTGCGATACAACGTTCCACGGGAAAGAAATATTCGAGGAAAAACACAGTGATACAAGTTTTTTGCACTGAAATTCTTGTTGGATCAAAACCATCCTGTTCATACGTGTACCAACGGGCCCAGCCATTAAAGTGCATAAAACCGCTAATGAAAAATATTCACACATCATTCCGACAGACTAAATTCTGATCTATACCAAATGCAACGATCTATTCTAAGGCTCGTTCAACTAACCTGAAAATGGGACCAATTCGACAACCTTGATCCAGGAACCAAGAGAACAATGTGCTGGTCAACACCGGTTTGATGTAGGGTTGTGTGGAATCACATTAGCTGGACTGAGTTAGCGGAACTCACATCAAACGAACGTCCACCAGAAGAACATTAGAACATGTAAGTGATGCTCTTCGGTGAGTATCTCTTGCGATTATGATTAAATTGTTTATAGCGCGCTCATAGCGTTACAGGGCGCCTTATACACTTTGAACATAGGGTCTGTTCTTTAAAAGATAAAATGGCTCTAATGAGCGGAACAGACCATTCCATTCGTCATATTGTCCAAGTGACTGGCATCAGCTAGTGTTAGGTTTATTGGATAATACGGAACAGAGAGAAATATAAACGCCGTGTAGCGACAGGGCTCAGTAGCGTACACAGCGTGATCCATCCATGAGTCTACAGTTTTCCCGCTCTACTTGATGCGATTTCTGCATGGGTCAAAACTGAGAACGCAAGGAAACAAGTCACATTTAACTGCCTTTCTCACATTTTTGAGTCAGTTGCCTAGCTAAGTCTAGCATACATTCTCAGTTCGTACTTCTTACACTGGCTGCTTTTGGGATGATACCGAAGTATGGGTTGTTTAAAAGTATCATGGTCGGCATATTAACAAGCTGTCATTGGGTAGCACGTACTGACTAGTGCAGTGTCCAATCTTTTGCTAACAAATCTCTATATTTAACACAAACCCCTTGAAATATCATTACTTTTATCCTGAAAAGCGGTCCATTTTAGTTGAACATGAGTCAGCAAACCGGTCCATTACATTCATGTGACTATCGTTCAAAAGAGATGATGACTAACCAAAGTAATTGTGCGATGACTACTCGATTGCAACCTGGGGGTGATATTATGTTACTAAAATTGAATATGATTAGACGCCCTCCTTAATATATGAATATGTCTACGACTCACTGTTAAACAGGGGTGCGTTGAACAAAAACGGCTAATACACCATCATCATCGTTTTGTGATGATTTCGGTGGAAATCAGGCTTTTTTCAATGGTGTCCTGCGCATACGCTGTTTAAGTTTGGTGCCGAAAGGACAACTGTGTCATCGTACTGGACAGAATTTATTCATCCTTACTCCACCCTCGTTTACGAAATGTATACTGAGAAAGCCAGTGCTCTCCTGCAAAGTGAAGTTCGTCTGTTTCAGACTAACGGTCAAGCACAAGAACGCTGACGGCTTTTTGTAAAGTGTGTCCCAAGGTGACATTATATACAAACAACAGTGTTTTTATCGAGACTTGCCGAATCTTGGTTTTAGCTCACAGTTTCGAACACCCGAATAGGCTGCGATTATTTTGTAAATAAACTGAATGTAAACCGTTTAAGGAACAGAAGGTCTGGGACAAAGGTAATAAAAAGAATATACAGAAGAACGCCGCGGAAAATAAGCAGTTCCGCTTCGTTTCACTGCTAGCTGGAAAGCGTTTTGTGTGCATGCCATTGTGTTGAAGTGTAAGCTGAGTAATTCAGTTAAAGGACGCAATCAACTTTCGCTTGTTAAGTATTTTTGGAATTGGCGAAGAGCAAATATTCTGTAGGAATGACACTGGTAACGTTCAGGAAAACCAAAACCAACTGTAAGAGGACGTGCTCCTGACTGTAACAGCACCCAAAGTGTGTAATACCACATCAGAAAGCTTCTTGACTGCCTTACTGTCGGTCGCGCTTTGGAATATGCTCCCATAGGCTCTAAAACTTATTAACTTGGCAAGAATTTTTTCCACCAACCACCTTTAAGTGCTTCTCTTTATGTGCTGGTTAGAATAAAGAGGTCCGCAGAACACACAAGAATCTGACGCAGTTGCACCTAACAACATCAAATGGGATTGCAACTGCTGTACTTACAACTGAAGAACCTGCTTACTAAGTGCTTTGAAAAGTCTGATTATGCAGTCCGCAGCACTCTAAGCCCACTTACTAATAAGATATATCCAAGGGCGTGAGTAAAGCCTGAATCAACACAACCTCCATATCACTTGAAAATATTACAAATGGACTTGAAAAGGTTTGATGTGATGGCTAACCGAGTTGCAGACGCGATTATTTCAGCACTAGTTGGAATGTCTCAACGCGGTACTGAGATATTATGAAAAACCACAGCGGATTTATCACGGACAATAAAAACGGCCGACCGGAACACTGTAGCGAAATCAAGCAAGAAATAATCAATGGAAGTTCACGGCGGACGGTGTCAATCAAACGCACGAAATCAGGAAAGACGTGCACGTGAAGTTAAAATGGAATATTTGTTGCGTAGTGGACTGGAATTCTGGTTCATAAACAAGATTGCGCGATTGGCGAGGAAATGTGCTATTTGGACAGCAAACATTTTGCCTTAGTAAACCCCCTTTTGTAGCATCATCACTGTTTTTGATCTTAGTTTTAGTAGAGATTCTTAAAAATTATCATTATCTCATTCAGTTCACTTTGTTCACAATAATTAGTTTATATGCTAATGTTAATTCTCCATAACAGATTTGTTTGACCCCGCATGAAATGATTTCCTTTGAAAAAGAGCACCATATAACAAGTAGAAAAAGTACATGTAAATGCATCCACCGATTGCATGAAATGACTCATAAACCTACATAATTAATTGGCGATTAAACCTTATTAATGCCGGGAACCATATGGAAACTGTTTATTCACATGAAAGGATGTACCATAAATTTCGTGCGTCGACATAAGTTTTTGACAATCACACTGTGTGATTTGCTCACTTAAAGTGCTTCATCAAAGGCTTGTGAGAAACGATTACAATCAACGCAATGTCACCAGGCTTTTGACTGCAAAAACTCCCTCTTGAATCAAAACGTTGTTTGTTTCGTAACAATCGGTTCTATGCTGTGTAAATCGTAACAAGTAGCACATGGTTGGCCAAAGTTCATTCCAAAGGAACTTTATCCTGACTAATTAAATGTTTATGAATGCGAACAGCTCATTCAGAATAAAGAAAAACTTGAAGGAGAATTATTTGTCAATTCTACGCTAAAAAGAAACCAGTAACTACAGTATATAGCTGCCATTTCTAGGTCTAATTGTTTTAATCATTCCTCCCGCGATGATTTTGATTTCTCTAGCGATCTCCGTGAAGTCAAAATCACTTTAAAGGCTAAGTTGAAATCAGTACGGTGACACAGAAACTCCTGCTTGTTTGTTTTGTGATCAGGACAAACCTGATGCTTACACCGGGAACAAACTTTGAAAGCTAGGATAGTTAGATAATTCTTTACTTTACACTGAACCTCTTGACTATTCTCACAAGACTGAGACAATAGTCTAAATCCTTTCAGCAACTTACGTCATCCAATGGAAGGCCAAGGTGTCTCCACACTTTTCACCAAGTTACTTTTATTAGTTATCCAGCCACCAGATACGTAAGAGGCCTAAATTTATGCTAAAAATGAGAGAATTTGCTAGAACCCCGGTTGAATGCTCTGAAAACTGGGTATCTCCCAGTTAGTTATTCTGAAGTAAACACCGATTCAGAAGTGAAAATAGTGTGATCCTTTATTGAGCTACGCGTCACAGAAAGTCCATTTCGACCATGGATATCTCGGAAACATTAGTTGTGTTTTGCAGAAACCTTATGTCGGAAATGATGGAGATCGCTGACTTATCTTCAAGACTGATAAACTATGTCGACGCCTGAGCAGAATTATCTCTTTTCTCAAGCTTCTTTGGATTGACCATGCCATTACAACTGTTAACTCGCCACTTGCCACGCCGTGTCAGGCTATAAGCGACAGCCTGACCGTCAGCACAATACTTTGGTTTTGGGTGAAAAGGCAGTGGCACTGAAGATTGCTTCATCAGAGCATTCACAGTTTATTAGCTGGAGCCTGAAAGACAGCGAACACCTTTGTTTGACGATATCGTGTGATATAGCGAGGAAGTGAAGTCAGTTGCATTCGTGTTGCCAATCCTTGTGCGTCGGCGTAGTTTTTTATCTGTTCATAGCTCTCTACTTTGAATTACGCAAACCTTTTATTTCTTCTCACATGCGGCACATCTACTGCCTCATGTGTCTTTTTGATGTCAAGTATTTAGAATAACAACCATTTGAGATGTATGGCATTATTACATAAAAAACCTCGTCATAGATGATGATGATGATGATGGTGGTGGTGGTGGACAAGTGGATAGAGGCACTGGCTCACAACGAGAAGTGTTATGACTTCCATTCTTTGTTCAGGCTATATCTGCCTGATCAGTCCACACCAACGTCAAACATAAATTCGTATCCCGGTTTGTGCCGCTGACTTACTGAGCAGGGAAAATGGTGTAGACTTCAAACCGAGGTGTACACAGTATGTATTTGCACAAACATACAGGTGCAATAGGTCATCATCTGCCCATCGGATGAAAAGCAGACGTCTAACTGTTTGCTTACTCATTATAAACTTGTCAACTTGTTGACATTTATTAGCTTATGCACATACACTGCATGAATAGTATGGATATCCGACTGTGCGTGTTATTGTTACAAGCAAAGACAATCCTCAAACCATGACAGAAGTGAATGAATATCCACCAAACAGTGTTAACCCATATTAAGATGAAGCCACACTTTTAAGATCACGTTCAACTCGATATTTACCACTTAGTGTTGGATGCACAATCGACTCATTCAGGTATACCGTTTTGACGTATGCGGTCCGTTAGCGGGCCTATTCGCAGTGTGCATCAGGAGGCCTAATGAGGCGAAAATTATCCGGCTCTTAGATGAGGATACTCCGCCTGTGACTGGCCATTTAACATAACACTTGTTGAGGAGATTTTATTTTGGACGAAAAGGCAGTTTGATGTTGTACTCAGGGTGATTGACTTGTGTGCGTTTTACTGATTTGCATGTTACTAGTGTGGCAGTAAAGACATGCTGATTCATTTGAAATAGCAGCACTGTTAACAGTGTCTAGCCTAGTTGGTTTCAGTGATCGGGGGAAAGGCGGGTCAGTTGACCGATGAGGTGCTGAACGACAATGTATGCGAACTTCAAACACTGGTAATATCTTATATATTGAACATGTCAAAGCCGAAGATTTCCGTATTGAGCTTTAGAATTTAATTACCAGGCATGCGACTGAATTGGATCAGTTAACTCGGGTGACTTTTAGGTATTACACGGATGGATTATCCCAACCTTTAACCGTTTTGATTACACACTGTTATCAAGCGCAAAATAGTGCGGACCGCTATAGGACTGCATAGACAAGTACTTCCATACTACCCACAATTGTGCGCACTCACTCAACGTTGAAGGTGTTTGACAAGCTAATGCCTGCAAAAGTGACTACCAAAATGTTCATTATCCACGCTTGTCGAAAGGCTTCATAACGTGAAGGACCTACATCAAATAATGTCAGTTGGGTTGGAAGATGAAAACAAATTAAAATATCCGAAATCTGGAATTCCACCTTCAAGTTGACAAAGTGGTCACAGATGCCAGTCATGTCTAACACTGTGTTTAAGAAACTAGGAAATGTTGCCGTTAAAAGTTTGTCACTCAGTGACTTTTTCATGTGCTCAAACGTTCCGATACATGAAAAAAGTGCAGCTTTTAGACAATGTCACTCGAAAACACGAATTTCACTCCAACGGTTAAAAAACGCATAAGCGCATTCCACTGCTTTTTCTCGAATTTATTCATCTGCGAAACAATTTCCTGATCAGGTCAGTTGTTTTCTAAAAAAAAATTTGACGTCGCAGTATTTGTGGTTACTTGCATTTTACATACAGAGAACAGCAGGATGAGACCACTATTCTGTTAAGCATGTGAAATGTACACTGTCGACATCACTGACAGGATATGTAACATAAAAAGGTCACCCGTTTCAGTTTATCAACAAACACACAAACGGTAATGTAGCAGTTGTGACTTAGCAAATAGGGCTGGGACAGAAAATCAGGTTACACATGCCATTCAGAAAAGATGGCGCTCGCCATGCACTAGTTTGGTAGTTTCCCTGTGCATCTTAACACAACTGATGGGTCATTCATTACACATCACTACTTGCATAAGAAAGGAGTTAAGGACTGATGCGCTGTCTCTACGCCAAAGACAAAATTTAATACGTTTTCTCCATCATCTCTTTTGGTAAAACCAGTAGCATCGGAAATATAAGTTATCCCAACTTAATCTGAAGTGAGTGAAACTAAAGACACAGTTAACTATAGTGTTGATTCTACCAAAACGGAATCAGCAACCCGTCTCACCGTACCAGACCATCAATGACCAAATATTCTGGATAGTAAAGGGGGGAGCCGAATGCATAACGAACGATATATTCAGCGACACTAAGTTGCATCTTCAGAAGCACCTAACACAATAGGTCATGCTTTTAAAACGCAAGTCAGGAATAGAAAACAGAAAGTAATTTAATGTTGAACAATGACAACTCATTGCACACATGCGAACATACATGTGGTGAGTCTGTCAGGGTTTGCCATTGTAGTAAGCACAGCCTATTAATGAGGTTGCGTTGTTTATGGAGGGTGGTGCAAACCCTTCGGGACTGTTTTGTTGTCAAGAATGCCTCAGTTACTCTGTTTTGTGGTGAGTGTTTACCCTGAGGTTGCACGCAGTCCAACAATGTGAGCTGGGCGTCATTGCCATGGTGACACAAGTTTAACAGAGCCCTCGTGGAAGTTTAGCTGTGCAAATTCGTTTGTGTAAATTATCCTCCATTACCTTACGTTAACTGCCGTGTACATTTATAAACAGGTAATGGAATACTTTTTGACATATCACTCTGCTTTGGACTATGAACTCAATCATTTCAAATCTGCTAGCATGCACTTAGCAATTCCGTATCTGGAACTAAATCTTTATAACTGTTAAACGAGATCGAGTACAAAATGGTTAACTGACATGCCATGCTCAAAGGATATCTAACAGGCCACCTGATATACCTGAACTCTCACACCAAATAGATCAGTTGTTTATTTCCAAGAATGTTGTGCCATTTAGCTGTATGCACGTTCAAACTCCCTAAATGACACTACATAAATTAGGTTTGATAGACGATCTGGCATCCTGGTTAATCAAATGCCCCACCTCAGCAAATCTTAAAAAATGTGTAATGAATGATTACTCGAAATGAAGAAGAATCCAGTCAGCTTCAGTAGTTATGAAGTAGAGCTGTTACAGGCAAACTGTGGTAAGGCCTTCCAGTGGGTGGGATATAATTTAATCTTGGTGGCCTCAGTTTGACCGATTGTCAGTCATTTGTTGCAAATACAACACCTGTTTTGAACTTAACAATTGCTTTGGATTGTAGGTTCACTTAATCAATCACATTTTATCGCTCGCCTTGTGTGTTGAAATTCGTGCCGTTTCTGTCAGAAATATGTGAAATTAATAGTTCTCATAACGCCAAAGTTGTGCAAACGCTTGAAAACACATGCTGACTCCAAAAACCCCTGAAACGATTTTTGTGTTTCGGCCATTTGGCTAAGAAGTGCACTCAAAGAAATGTATGCACTGCCTACCAGGTTCAATCGGCGGATATTCTGTGAAGCATATGTGTGGAGTTGAATAGCTACGCATATGCTGGTCAGTATAGGGGTTCTGGGGCCGTCACTGTGAAGAAAGTTGTTTATGTGCAGAAGGTTGCCATTAATAGAGGTAGTTTTAATCAATAAAGAAATCGAATGTCACATGGGACTAAATTTGCAAATAATCTCACAATTTCTGTTTATACACGAGATAAATTATGAATCTTTTAAACTGTGTGGATTTTGAGCATCCTAAGTTTACAACTTTCTCAAGGAAGAACGATTCTGCGGTATCGCTTGGGTCAACTTTTAAAATGACAAACTACCCATATCGTTGGTTGACAAAACGAATGACTTCATTAAAATGCAGATTTCATATACAAACTCTCAATGATCCTTTCGAACTCACCAGTGCCTTGAAGAAAAAGACTTGGTAATAAATTGAGGTGCTCTATAGATATTCTGTCACTGTTCACAAATGTTCCACCGCACAAAACGTCTGATCACATTCGTGAGCTGACTGAAGCGGATCATACTACGTTTCCCCTCTCGTATGGCATGTTGAGGGAAAATTCGTTGCTCTCCGCTGGAAATGTCAGCCTTCCTTTTCTAAAGCAATTATACCATCAAATAGATGGAATAGCAATAGGAGGTCTACTGTGTCCCATCTTGGTAGAATGTTTTATGTTAAGAATGGAACAAGAGTTGTGTACGGACATAGCAGTCTTGTTATATTAAAAGTCTTTTCACGTCGACACACTAATACTCGGCTGATCTAAACGGGTACCAGACAACCTAATGTAAAGTAAAATAGTTGTCAACTTAATCTGAAGGTTACGTGTGAATGTGAGGTATATAACGGCCAACCGTTTCCAGCAGCCTCATAAGTGTCCAAGAAGATGGTTCGATTAGAAAGGCTGAATATAGGAGATCCGATTGGTCCGGTAGGTACTTAAACTCCAGCAGTATCATCTTAATCCAATACAATCGGATAATATTGGGTAAACTGTCTACAGAAGAAAAGTGAATACATGTTCATGGCAGTCTGGAAGAGGAACTAGACTTGGTCACTTCTGTTTTTGTAATCAAATGGTTACCCCAAAAACTTATAGAAAGGCAGAGTGAGCAGAAAGCACCCTCTGAAAAGGTGATTACATCATATACCAGACACCAAGAGGATTGAAAACTTAGTTAAACAGTATTCAGTTCAACTGGACTCCAGGTAATTGCTCGGACACAGAGGCTACCACCGCCTTCAATCGAAGATAAGATGCATGCCGGTACTGTCTAACCGTGTGTTAAGTAACTCAAAATTGCGGAGAAAACGGCATAATCAAAACCGAAAGATGCTTGTAGCCCGGGGTAGACGAGCCTTTGTCTAAGTGCGGACGGCAGATCGTGTTACCGGAAGGAAGCAATACTGTTGAAACACGTGAAAAGATGGCTTCTGTAGATACTAGACTAGTCCTGACCGGTGGTTACGATATCGATTTGGCTTGTGACGTCATTCAACTACGAGAGCCTTGATGTCATTTGGAGCGGCCACAATCAACTGATTCAAGCCAGTGCTTTGTTCATAAAAATTTCTTAGAAACTGACTATTTCCTGGACACAATTGCCTGTCCTTAACCGCTGACTTACTGTCAGCCCACTATTTTTTCTGATAAAAACGATTTGTCTTATTGTAAATTTAGTGTCTCTGAGACAGTACGAAATCCGTACATCTACTAACCTTTGCGTTCTGTATGTTTCCTTCGAGACTCATCTACCACCTAGGCTATACTGAGTTAAATACTTCTTGTGCGCTGTTACTAAATCTGGTGATGTCGTTGAGCAAGTTTGTACTTTGTATACTACTAAGAAGTGCACTCATGTGTAGACTGACTTGATGAGCACGTGAAAAACAAATTAACAAAGGGCTTTCCAAAAAGCAAGTGGAGTGAATCTCTCACCGTTCTTCTGCAGGGTTCCATTGCTCACTGTGTCATGCAGTGATAAATGAGTTAACATACGGGGGGTGCGCGGTACTCAGACTGAAATCAGTAAATATAACTGTATCATATGCCGTTTTGTACACCGACAACCAGAGGGTTGTGAAAATTACCCTACTCGATTGCGCTTGGTTCATAAATGTAGTGGTCTCTATCAGTATCAGAATGACTTTTTCATAGCAGAAGTTTCTCCGAAATAGATGGTCCTCAGGATGGTTAATTCCAAACTGAAGTGTCCCAGGAAAATTTGTTCAGGAAGAAATAGTATCAGGCTGAACATTTTGGAGCACTTTTTCAAGAGCTGTCCTTATTGCCTCATCCGTGTGTACCTGCGTCACTTTTCAGTGAGCGGCCTGACCACTCTTTCACCGAGTAAGTTATGACGGTGAATATGTACCATCGAAGTTTGCTCATCCTGTTACTTTCGCCCGAACTTGAACTTGATTGTCACCGAAACCAAGTCTACTCATCATAATATCTGAGTCACTCCAATATTTGTCTTTCAGACTGAGGACGTGTAACTTGATGATGATCGTTGTACAGGTGAGTGACTGAATCCGCCTTACCAATAGAGGGTACGAAACCAAACATAATGGTTATTTTTCAAACTTTCTGTACACAACGCACATAAACTTACAAGGTAAAAGTTGGGTGTGTCTAGATGAATGAATTTTGAGCAAAACCATGCACGTTTCCTTTTCATGGCTTAGCTATTACGTTAACGAATGCTGTGTTTAATCATGCAATTTCACCTGGTATTTCGTCACGAACAATTGTTACTTTTATTTGGAACAGTCCGAGACTACTCAACCCCTGTGAGACTGACTGCACATCACGAGACTGCCGCTTCTAATAGCTGTGGATTTCATCTGTCCTGTCTGAGTTATGGGAATCCAGCGATACCCAGTTTACAGGTAGTCAGATCTGTCACATACAGCTAATACCGCCAGACCATGAACTATAAAAAGACTGTACCTAGATGGAGTACTTTTCATTGAAGAACTTTAATGTACATTTTGTTATATTTACTTCAAGGTATTTTTGCAGTCATCCAGTCGTTGCCCGCTGGGCTGCACTGAATGTGTTGTTTGTGTCAGGTTGCTTGCTAGTGTGATGCAACTGTTGACTTTCCGATATTCACTTTTGGGTATGTGCAACTGTATGTGGTCAAACGATGTGAGTTCCATATAAATCCCTGTAGTAAATTCAATATTATTGTAGTTACTGGTTATCTGTCATTTGGGTTGACCTCGGAAACTTCCGCCTTAATTGCATGCACCTCAACGTTTTGAATCTCTGGGGCTCAAATATTCAAGCCGGCATACAGAAAGCTAAAGGAAACATTCATTTTGAACATGTATAGTGCGAAACGGTGACTAGTTCTCTCGGTCAATTAAAATACAAACCCAGACAATAGCAGAAACTCACACTGGTGTTTAGTTAAAGCAAGCGTTTGAAAATTTCAGCACCTCTGGGAAAATTCAGGTGTCTGAATTAAAGATACGATCAAAGTGTTACCTACTTTCGAAAGTTTCACATTAACATAGACTAGAGATCACACGAATTAACGAAGGTATTGTGGATTACTTCCGCACAATCTTCGTTGGATTCACAAATTGTGACCGCAAACAAAGATCACTTAGAATAAAATACCACCAGTGAAGCCCACTGAATGCGCTGTCCAGTTTAGCGCAGACAAACCAGCTGACAGCTTCCGGTGGCACAGAAGATTCAGCGCGCATGAAACTCGTTAATTTGACGACCACTCGTCCAACCGAGCTAATGTAGAACGATGAGAACCGAATACACTTTTTCAAGTTTACAGTGAATTCTCTCAAAAAGGCTTATGGTTTGTTCGTGAAATCCTACTTAACGATAGTCATTTTCCAAAAAACAGTTCACATCTTCGAAGGCAGAACTTGCAGTTGGAAGAGGTATGATAAACGAAGTAGTGTTGCGTGGGTATGCATAGATGTGGCTGAATCAGATAAGGATTCCATCTTTGTGATCGGGGAGTGAACAAAGCCAATGTGTTTTATGAACTTTGAACATCTGGGGTATTCCATTAACAACAGACACATGTGCTTGTTTGTGTGGCTTACCTTTAAGTATGACAAATTGCCATGGACCGTAGTATCAAACTGCTCTAAATAGTTGACTAGCACTCGGCTCATCTATAAATTAGTGGTCCCTGCCAGTTATGACGAGTACGAATGTCTAGTTGAAACCGCAATCGGTCAACTTACTGCGACAGGTTGGATATTTCCACTTAAATTTCTTTGTGGTCGCTTCATTTCGGCTTGTTACATTTGCATAGTTATAACTGAAAAACGTGTTGAGCCCGATCCATTTTCGACTGCACATTTTGTCAAGGGAAGTAATGGAATGGGTTTAATCAAAAAAAATTTCTAGGTTTATTTACACTGTGCAATTACAATATCCTTACGCACCGTTACCGATGAATTACTGAATCCAATAATAGAAGGGAGCAATTTACTGGAAAGTGTGAAAAGTTTGATCGACTTCCCAAATTTTACTGTCACTCATGAATATGTTATTGGCGACAGAACTTTCGAACCCCAAAACCGATTCACGTGGGAGTTACATTGAAGAAAAACTGTTTGAGCAGACCTAGCATTGTTGCGGATGCATTCAATAGAAAATACCTTTGACTATAGACTCAAAGGAAGGCCAGGTTTGGAAACTGTGCACTGTGTAGTAGAAAAATGCAGAGCTCAACAAGGCACAATCCTAAATCGCAACCTGAAAAGAATGCTTCACGTAAAACAAATCATTCTTCAACTTTGATGTTACGGTTATAACAGGGAGGGGTCATTTCTTGTGAGACGGAGTAATTCCAGAAGCACCGTAATTTCAGAGTTAATACTGCAAGATAATAGTTGTTGACGATATATTTTACACGGTTTCAACACTGCAAGTTATGTATGGGGATGCTTTTCTTGCTAACTAGTACGAGTATTCATTATTAGTATTAACAGTATTACTACTACAATCGGGAATCTACGTGAAAACTTGTTATGCACAGATTTATGTGGACGGTGCCGTCTTCAGAAGTAAGATTCGAAAACAAACCAAATCCATTTTGCACATTTCGTACGTTTGAGTGACGATTTACTAATTTCTGAAAGAAATCATAGTCTGGATCTATTTGCTCTCATCAATCATTGCGCCTGAGTTTCAAGCCACTTCCGAGACATCTGAGTGGCATCAGTTACCATGTATAACTTCAGAAGCTCAAAAGCCGAAGATCTACAGATTTCTGTTATCTGAGGAAGCTGAAATAGCAGTGTATTAATGCAGACGTAACCGTTATACTATACTTTTGGTTTCGGTTTTCAGTTTAGTTTCAGTTTAACTGTTTCTCTCTACATGCAGGATTCCACAACGTCCGGTGGTACAGAAATTTTGAATGCTATAGTTGACAATTGGCCTTATGAATCTTTTCTGCTCTTTTCGGTCACTGGGAGTTTTTAAACTTTCTCCACCTCATACCGATTTGTCGTCAAAATATTTTTAATTTACTAAAGGAATTTCTTTAAGTCACGATTATTCGACGCACGGCTTTATCCTTAGATAATTGATTCTGTTTGTGAAAAAGGTGGTTACATGCGGGTGTCCTGAACTGAAAATGCCATCCAGTCAAACTGATGGTCCGTCTGAACGATAATGTATTAGCCGGTATACACTTGTACACCTGCTTCTTCGGTAGAAGTGAGACCAGAAAGGCTACCAACGCTACAGTATTTGTTGTATCGAGCAGCCCACTTTAATACAAGTCAGAGAGGAGATCCACTGATATCTTTCACATACTCTAGCGTTATTTAGGTATATATGTGTACATGTCGATTGACATGTGCAACGCATTTATTGAAAACGGTACATTAGATTCTATATTTGTATTCCAAAAACAGACAACCAAGAATGACAAAATGATGCAGTAACCAGAATCAGTCTACTCGGTAGATTCCATGGTCGTTTTCTATGTTGTATATCAGATTGTCTTACCCGAGGTATCAGGCGTACACTCTAGAGAACCACATTTGTGGATGTTGAAGTAGACGGTAAAAGCCGTGCAGCAGCTTGCTGCAATGTTGAAGGTTGACTGATCTATTCTTTTGTCTTTTCTTTTCTCCTTCATGCTTCAATAACCGATGTAATTATATGACTGTTAATTTCAGTCAACCGTGTGGTATAATTTGCCTGTTTCTGTCCAAAATGAACGGAAAAACATTTGCTAAATCCATAACTTGGAGAGTTATGACGTTTCTCCGCATATTGATTATTCATCTATCCAGCCTGTGCCGTGCACTCCACTCCAACTCCACGGTGATGATTGATTAGTCAAACCGCGTACGTGAAGAACAAACAGAACAAAATATTGGTCTTTAACCAGTTCATGTTTGTCCCCTTTTTTACGGTTGGCCGACTACGAAATTTGCATTATCTGACAGACTAACTACGTCAGAGTGTTACATTGCACTTTTAGTAATTTTATCCGCTGCAAACCGTAATACCCTTGTCTATGATGGTCATGTTCTGTGTTTATTGAACAAAAGTGGAAGCACAATACATGAGTGAGTTTTACACCAGTGGACATGAAATTAGCCAATACATGGAAATGGCACTGTAAGCTCACAACTGAAGTTAATAGTCCGACTTGCCGCAACTTATTTTTTCCTCAGTGGATAACTGTATACTGTTTACTCGTTAAGGTTTGATGAAACACCTATATTCGTTAACTAACCACAATTCAGGTCAGACTGGCCAATCAAAATGAGGCAGCAAGAAACCTTGCTGCAGACGGGGGACGTCATAAGAGTGAGCCTGTCTGAAACTTCTATTAACTGACTTCACTGGTTGCGATTGAAGTTACATTACACTTTCTGGCCCTTCCCATTCTTGATTCTAAGTGTTTTGAATAAACCGTCTACCTACATACATAAAAATTTAAACATCTCATTTAAGTAGACCTTTCAGTTATTTGTCCACTTAGAATGAGTACGTGATATTGACAACCGTTCATTTATTTCAAGTTAAACATTTCCCACAGTTGATCGCAGCTGTGGAATTCCCATAGACTTTCTAGTCGGCCCCTTTCGGAAAAGAAGCCTTAGACTCGAGTTTCACTCTCATTGGAACTCGTCAGTAGTGCATATACTTGTCACTACCGGGACTAGAACTCCGTCCACCATTCATTTAATTCATCGCATAAAGAGTATTTATGCTATTATACTTAGACTTTAAAAAACTTTCCTTAGCCAGATATATCTACGGGTTCCCTTTATTCAAAAATAGTAAAAGTTACTTCGGTTTCGAAAGGTGTATTCATTTTTCCATATCCACGGTCACGATCACTTGTAGGTGATTTTCATTTCATACCAGAAAAAATCCAACACTACTACCAAATGATCAAAATGTCGTTCGAGGAATTGATGAGTTCTATGATTTCGACCTGGACAGGTGTGGTAATTGTCAGGTTATTGAATGGAATTAACAGGGTAGATATTGCATCTACATTGAAAGCGATCGGACAATCCGTACATTGTTCACAGCTGAGTCTGACTGGGCGTTAATGTGGGATAATTTGCTTTTACCTAGTCTAAATTCAGTAGGTCAGTAGTCAACATTGTTGCTCCGTGTGACTGGGGTTCTGGCCTCGGCCGTGACAAGATATCTACTGCTGACAAACTTTACCAAGAGCGAAATTCAGTTTTATTGCTTATCTGTCGAAGGGGTTGTGTGGAACATCTGTACGAATGCGACAGCCGCGTCCAATTATGGGTGACATTTACGTTATGTATCCAGATGTTGCTAACCAAATATTAAGAGACTCTGCAATATACATTAACTACTCACTCAGTTGAGCAGCGATTTAAGTACTATATAGGAAAAGCGCTTACGAATGGCCTCTTATTATTTAATGTATTTAGCTTTTTACCGTGCGCACTATATCGCCAAACCGTTTCCTGAACTAAAGAGTTGCCGATTAAATGGTTATTTAAACTTAGCTAAAAATGCTTCACCGTCCACTCCTATTTTTATTTCGCACCCAACGTGAATTCTTTTCGGACCTTACTTTTCTTCTAAACCTCTGGCAGCCACGTACTGATCATTCAAAATGTGAAACATGGTGATGATTGCGGTCATTCACAATGAACTATTTAAATCTTATCACTTGGTTTATCTCGTGTAGTTACTTTAAACAAGAGAGGTTGCAAACCTCTTATCCACGTTAGATCATAGCAAAGACACCTCAGAATTAATCACACTTCCCAATAAACTGTCTGTTAAAATATCTTGACAAGTACACGCTGAATGCAAGAGCTTATTTTTGTGTCACTGCTGAAATCTTCCATGGACACAATCAAGGTAGTTATGTATTTTAGTTGAGTGTGCAAATAACAAGCAAACAGTAACTTACAATTAATGAAAATTCGAGATCTTTTGTTTCCTACAGATAATCCGTAATCAGTTTGATAGATAATCCATCAGAGCAAACGTAATAGTTTCCGATCAGTGTCCAAATTGTGAATGACTCTGGCTAGAGGGCTATTTTTTCCATTGATTACCTTTGCAGAACAACTTACTTTCAGTGAGCAAGACAACGCATTTCAGCCAATCACAAATCGCGGCTGATGGCAGACGATTTCAACTTCAGCCAGTCAGGAAGCTGATAAATCACGTGAGTTCAGTCCATCTGAGTGACCAATCAGAACCAGCGTGTAATAGATTTGTCATTCAAGCCAAGCAAAATGAACTTTATTTATGAGCTTTATGTTTGGTTATGAACTTCAGTTAAGGAACATAAACTCTATCGATGTGAAATGAATCTTGCACGGGCAAACATAGTGTGCCACGTATTCGCATTGTCTCGTTCATGTTTGAAATGAATAATTTTTGTTCTCTAGCTTGCTGCTACTCAGAAAATCCATCATCTGTTTCAGATCCGAAACATTAAATTTCGGTAAGCTTTCCTAATAGTGTGAAACAAGTGTGGGTCTTCAGTGGCAGGTCACATTATTCTTTAGGCAAAATCGTCGTATGCTTCCTGGGGAGCTTTGTACTTTTGAATAAACTGGAATTCTAGGGCGTACGTGTAGCTCATATAAAATGGTTTGCTCGATTGCGGCCTACTATGAATCTGGTCGTCGACATCTAGAGCTTGAAAACTTTCACTTATAAACTATGTGCATCATTCTGTCAAACGAACCAGCGATGTGTAACGAGACATTCAACCTGAGAACAGTAGAATACCGATTTGACTGGTGTTAGTGGTGATATAACTAAGATAGATGATACGAAGTTCAATAACCAGTGGCGCTTGCTTGACTGATGGGGTGAATGTATCGAGCAACATCTCAGTTGATTTGAAGTGAACCACATGAATGATATGGTATGGACGGCTGGCTATTGTGATTTTGACAGACATCTATCGTGCGCGGAATTCGTTGTCGATCTCGGGCTATAAGGATCCAGCTTGACTTCAAACACAGATCTCCTCTAGATCTTGCAGTGAAGACTGATGACGAGATATTGACATTGAAGTTGGTATCACCCTTTTCTGTTGTGGTGAACGCTGCTTTCCCGTAGACCGAAACGGATCAGCAATTTGTCTTAAGCAAAGTCCATCCTAGTCCAGGAAAAATTGGGAGAGAACTTGCAATCAGTCGATTAGGCTGGTTAGCAAGAACTGCTTTGAACTGTTCAGGGCTAATAACACTGATGACTGCCAGAACCGACTGTCGGCAGCACACTGCTGAAAGGTTTTACCAACTGGAATGGTCTCTAGTAGTGTTTATATTAGATACCCACATAACAGTCGCAGAGACATCAGTCTCCGCTCTGTTGTGTTCGTGTTGCCCACTAGTTTAATATCATGTCGGTTTAGAAAACCCAGAGAAAGCCCAGTTTATCTGGCCCAATCAGCGACTTACTAGTCAAAAGTTGACTTGTTAATAGACGTAGAACATCGGTTATCTTACCAGTAACTAACGGAAATGGTAATCTGATTTCCAGAGTCTAGCTTTACTTTGGTTTCCGGTGAAACTCACTGGAACTTCTTCTTTGAGGAAGCTCCGGATTACCATGCAGATTTATTGAACGTAAACCAAATGCAGGCCAGACGAAATTTTATGGAAAACAGCCCTGGGCATTCAGCACTTTGGGTGTCGCTCGCAATCTACGTACAATTTCTTCCTTCATGGTCAACCTTGTGAAGTACATTCTGAATGGAATGCTAGGAAAGTTCAGCAATGTTGATGAACGTCATTTCATCCGTACCAAACGGATCAACGTAAAGCTTATGAGGAGCATCGTTTTGCTTAGACTCGATCGCAAGGACACGCATACCATGTTGCTTACGATGAATTATAAGCACAGTTTTCATGGATTGCGTTTCGCGTCTACAACGCGCAGAATCTCACGAGAGATATGAGCAACGCTACTCGGACCCCCAACCCGCCTGAAGTTGTGGGTTGTGTTAGTCAACACAATTTATTCAGTTTGCTGCGTTGATGTTGACCGAACTCAAGCTTCGTCTTCGTCAGTGTTCTCTATCCGTATTTTCTTATGAATGTGCGTTTCTTAGTGCAAAGGAGGTTTGCATCTTGTTTGTAAACGAACCATTACGAATTATGTTTTGGAAGTGTGACCCTGTCATGACGAACTTTCGGACAAACTTGCAGCGTTTCACCATCGTTAGCTCCCTCAACTAACCTGAGTTGCCCAAATGAGCAAATTTTACACTTGCCAGTGGATTCTTCCAAACCTTCGGGTCTATTGGTCAAATGATAGAAGTGAACAATCTGCATTGGTTGGGCCGCATGCTAGAGTTAATGCGGTAGTTGAATGCTTATTTCATGGGAAGATGTTTATCAAGACCACCCTAAGGTGGTCGGAAAATAATAGATATTGAATATGAAAGCCACTGTAGTACCCTTGGGTAAATTGATAAGCGTCGCTTTCCCGAATGAAAACTTTCTAATCGTTCAATGGACCTACAGCGCTTAATGGTGTGACTACACCAACCTCACAGTCTCATGTTTGTTTTTATATTTTCGGAAAACTTCTGTTTCTCCTTGTGTTAGGTAGCTGATCGAGTTGGTAGACAACTTATTTTCAACAACCTTGACCAATTGAGACATGATAAAAGCGCACCGCAAAAGAAAGCTGGATAAACACGACTCCGCTTAAATGTGGCATGTTTCTCATGGAGTAACTTTTCATTGCGTTAATTTCTGACCGCACAGAAAAATTGAGAGAACAGTAATAAGAAAAATGTTAACGATGTTCGTTTAAGTAGCACGCAACCAGAAGATACTCCCAGAAAACTTTTAAGGTGCTCTGACGCCACTAATAACTATTCGCAGTTTCCACTTTCAGATTGATTTTCCAACTCCCTTTTGAAATCAACAGTAAACATGGGTTTTAATCTTTTTAAAGCTCATCGAAAGTAAAGATCTCTGCCAAGATCAATATTAAATATTTAGCCAAGATTCTACGAAACAACCAGGTTAACCATTGTGCAACGGAACTTACATTATGCGAAAACAAATGAAGCTACCTGAGTATCTAACCACGTTCGTTCGTAAGTAATGATCGTCTCCGACTGCAGAAACATGTGAAAGGCTTAGACTTGCGTGAATATCGACGGACAAATCATTGTGTCTGACAAAGAACGCTGTTGCTTAAGATCTGTAACTCCAGCATCGAAGTTTTGGTAAGCTATGAACAAGAGGTTGAATTGAGTCTAACCACTCTCATATATGAATCCAATGCAACGTGAACCAGGCATGTGAAACCTTCAATTTAAGTGGGCAATTTTACTGCGGGCAACTTCTACTTCATTGTCCCTAACTCAGCGTACAAACGGATTATAGAAATACCTCGAGGCTATCGTGGTATCCATAAGAATTCAGACAGATGTTTCTTGCCTTGTGTAGGAAACTGTATTTTGGGGAACAGACTGGAAAACGTCTGTTGTAAAAAGACCGAACAATAACAACAATCAAAATGATAT